>ULGQ01000005.1:1796684-2011610 GCA_900519045.1 Yarrowia divulgata
AAAAAAAAAAAAAAAAAAAGACGGAGTTTTGCCATTGTGGTTGTCGAGCTTTACATACTGTACGGTAGGTATGTGCTGTTTTAGTTCCCTTCTGGTATTTTGATGCCATACTGTGTCACACAATAAGCATCCTATAGTCTTCATTATAAGACTTGACGATATACCCATCCTCCCAGCCCACGTTTTGGTACTGGCACAAGAACTACCGGTACAATACCTGGGGGTAAACACTTCATCAGTTGAAACTCACAGGTCAGCCCTTGGTAGTTTTTCCGACTTTTTGTTTTACAGCAAACAACACTTGGCGTGTGTGAGGGTCACAGACGTCAAACCTCTCTTGCTCCACAGTGATGCTACAACGACGAGAGTTGTATCAGTGCACTCGCCTCGTCACGGGCTACGCAGAGATGTAAAGATTGGGGAGATGTGACCACTACAAGGCTGCGAAACAGGTGACGATTGTGTACATTATCCTCACGATTGTGCCCAATGACCCCACTCAAATCTGACTGGTCAAACCCGACTGCTCAAATTGATTGACCACATTGCCTCTTTTGAATACAGACAGATGAGAAATACAACCGTGCCAATAGTGACTCTACAACAATGAAACCTGTACCGCTGGAAAGCCCTCTTCGAGGGGAGTATAACTGTGTAGGTTTCGTGGTTTTTTTCTTTTTCTGCATAATACAGTACCAGTACATTCATTAATTATAACTTCACTTGGGAAGAATAACCTGCAAGAACCGAATAGTTGAGGTGAACAACTGTAGGGCAACTCATATCGAGATACAGTATCTGAGAGACGAGAAAGATTGCATTGGAACGTTGGTCAAGAGCTTCTAAGGTCTGTACTCACTCACTCGAATGCCCAGAATATGGCTACGAAGATCAACTGTGAAACTACAGTACCAACAAGCTGAATCTACTGTACTCTGTTGAACACCTACATTTACTCCTTGTCATACAGTTACAGTGTGTTCCACTCGAAGGGACTGGTGGTGTATGGTGGAAAGTACAGCAGCCTATGAAACACATTGTAAAGTGTGAAGTAGGCGTTCTATGGTGATGGAAAGTGTAGCTTTGGATTCGTCGTCGTTTGATGGTTCTATACCAGAATAATTCTTGTCAGGAAATTTGTTTGTCGTCTTCCAGATATGAAACCGTTTATCAGTATGTGCTGTAGCTAGTATATGATATTTCAATACTGTAGCTAATAAGTCTTGAATTTTTCATTTATTCTATATACTGTCTCCCTATGTTTGGGAGGTGTTATGGTAGTCTAGTGTGAGTCCAGCGTATGACGATAACGACGATAAACGCTGTCGACGCTGTCTAACGACGATAACGACGATTTACGCTGTCTAACGACAACACGCTGTCTAACGAATCGCTCAGCAAATCTCTCGACTCGCTCGGCCAACAAAGCTGACGCTTTGTTAGTCCTCCTCATCGACATCCAAATCCTCGCCAATCTGGATCTTCTCCACCTGGCTGGTATCGACCGGATTCCGCGCCACCTTCACCACCGATCCAAACCCAATTGTCTTGCCGTCTCGTCGTAGCACAAACCGCGACAAATGCTTATTCTCCCTCTCCAGCTCCAGGGCAATCACGTCCGACAAAATGAGCTCCACCAACGCCGTCTGGCCCTTGTCCACAAACCGCGGCTTGTCCTTGACACTACCGCCCTGTTTGTCCAGCAGCGCGTACAGCTTGGAAAACACGGCCACAGAAGACACCCGTGAGCGGTAAAAGTCGCACTGCGTGCCCTTGAGCACGGGCAGATCGACGTCAAACAGCGTCACACGTGCCCGGAACTTGTTGCCGCGTTTGACGGGGCACGAATACTGCGCCAGAATGTCGCCGGCCTTGATCAACTCGAGATCGCAGCCATCCACGGCCTCCAGAGCCAGATTGACGTTTTCTCCGGCCTTGGCAAAGCTTCGAGAGCCCAAATCCACGCCAATGTTGCGCACAATGGCCACCTGGTTACCGGGAGAGATGACCACGGGCTGGTCGATCTGCACCATGCCGGAAAACAGCCTTCCGGACACCGTGACGCCGCCAAACGACGTTTTGACGTTGAAAATGTCGAGTTTCAGCGCATTTTCGTCGCTACTAACAGCAGACGGAATCCCCTGAAGCGTCTTCATGATCGTGCTGTCGTGGTACCACGAAATGTCGTGTTTTTTGACAATGTTGGCGCCCGTAAAACCCGAACACGGCACAAACTGCACGTCTGAGTAGCCGATTTTCGACAAAAAGAGACCCATCTGGTCGGAAATCTCGTCAAAACGCGACTGGTCGAACTTCAACTGGTCCATTTTGTTCACGGCAATCACCACATGGTTGACTCCCATGGCTCTACACAGCAGAGCGTGTTCCTTGGTCTGTCCATCGGCGAAAAAACCCCGTTCAAACGCGTCGGCGAGAGAATCAATCACCAAAACAGCCACATCGGCCTGAGAAGCGCCGGCAATCATGTTGGGCACGAAATTGTAATGCCCGGGGGCATCGAGAATGAAGTACTCACGTGACTCGTACGAAAACTCGCGCACGGAAATGTCCACCGTGACGCCGTTTTCGCGCTCCTCGTCCGTCTGGTCCATCAGCCACGCGTACGAAAACGACTTTTTGCCGATTTCCGACGCGGATTTCGCCAGTTTTTCGACCTGGTGGCTCGAAACCACGCCGGTGTCGTGCAAAAGACGCCCCAGAAGCGTGGATTTGCCTGCGTCCACGTGACCAACGGCCACGGCGTTCAGCGAGGGCGTAATGGCCGTAACGGAGGAGTCCGACGGCTGGATTTTGGGTTTCCACTTGGAAAAGTCCGTCTTGGCAGCAGCAGCGGCGGGAGCCGAGGCCAGGTTAAGGTTGCCAAGCCCGGAGGCCAGGGCGCCAATCTTGGCCTGCTGCTGCTTGGCAAGCACAATGTCGTCGGGTGAGGGCCCGGCAAACGACTTGGCGGACGCCTTGGCGCTGTCGGCGGCCTTGGCACGCACTGCGGGGTTAGCGGGGCGGTGGGTGAAGGGGATTGGCGACGTCAGGAGGTTGCCAAAGGGGGTGGCCAGGGTTGAGCGGGTGGGGAGGGAGTAGTCTAAGAGGGGGGTGGTGGCTGGTGCAACGTCACGTGATTCGAAATCGTCACGTGATTTAGCAACGTCACGTGACTTGACATCTTTACCACGTGACTCTTCAGCCTGGCCCAGTCCTCCTCTCCCCATCCTGGCCAACTTGCTGACTCCTCGATCTCGGCTTTTCAAGGCTTCCAAAGCGGTGGACTTTTCTTGCGTTTTTTCGTCCGAGCCGGAGCCGCTCTTGAGATTGTTTAGCCGAGATTGTCGCAGTCGAGCGAGTTTGGATAGGGGGGCGGGTGTGGTGGTGGTTGTGGCTGACTCAGAAGCTGACTCAGCTGACTCAGAAGTAGAACCAGTTTCAGGAGCCTTCTTCAAAGAGTCTAATGAACCACCATGACCCCCCCCACCTCTCAAAGAAGCCAGCTTGGAAGAACCTCTGAGGGAAGACCCTCTCAAGGCAGACAACTTTCCCGCAGGCTTAACCCCCCCTTGCTCAGACTCCTCTCCTTGTTCATCTGTCTTAGTTTCTGTCCAGCTGAAAGAGACACAGCCCAGACGACAACTAAGACAGACAGACACGCCGACGCGGTGGCAGAAAATCGGTCGTAGCGTTGTCTGGGCGATGGTGGGGTGGTGGAGCAATTGACAACGAAGACATAGCAACAACAGATCCTGTAACAGACTCATTGTAACAGACTCATTGTAGCTTCACTGCAACAACAGAAGTGTTGTAACAGATCAGAACAGCTAGAATACACTGTTGCTCTGTTGCTCTGGTGACAGAACTATCTTACCACCACCACCACCACCACAACCACACTCCTGACTCCTCACCAAAGACGAATCGTAGACTCACCAATGTCACGTGATCCACGGTATGAGTCACATGACACCAATGAGCCGGTCTGAATCTGACCAATCTGAACAAACGGACCAATATGAACTGACTAGGTTACATGGGGTTGAATCGGATCAAATCAGATCAGCTGTAAAGCTGTCCAAGATCGAGTAACCACAGTCACACCAGTCTAGTCACATCAGTTTGGTCGTCTCGTTCAGACTCATTCAGACTCATTCATCTTCATTCGTCTTCTCGTCTCACAGGTCGTTCAGACGTTCAGATCCCTTCGGGATCTTCATACTCACTCTTCTTCTCAATCTGCTCCTTCTTCATCAACTCCACCTTCTGCGATTTCGCCGTCTTATCAACACAATAAGCAATGGCAGCATCCACGTCATAGTACGAATCCCACAACATGTCTCTGATGGTCTGTTTGTCGACTGTACAGCCTGGCACCGACTGCAGCACCTCCTTGAGAGCGTCGTCCAGCTTCTCCTCCTCTTCCGGATCGATATCAGATCCTATATCCATCTCATCGTCGTAGTGTACCATTTTGGTGTTTGGTGTTTGGAGAGTTGGTGATGGTAAAAGAATGAATCGTAGTTTGGCGGAACTTTATGTTAGAAGTAGTGTAGGGTTGTTATGGGAAAGAGGGTGGATTTTATGCGGATTCGGGTGGATCGATTTGCTCCAAAATTAGTCGCGTGATATATCCAGGTCACGTGACCAAATTAAAGCCTTCTCCACCTCGCTAAGACACCTACAACCCGTTCTAAAACGGCCCTCCAAACTCAGCCCCCAACTCAGCCCTGCCAAATCATGTCCATCCAAAATTCATGCATGAACCAAGGCACCAGCAAGGAAAAATGTCGGGGTGGCAAACGGTGGCAATAATCAAAGTAAAAGGAGTGTTGACACGTGAGACGCTATGTGTGTTGGTTTTGGGTCGCCGATTCGACAGATGGATTTGTTTTGTTGTGAATTACGTAATATTGATGGTACAGCTGTGAGAGTGGGCGGAATTTGTCGGGCTGATCGAGACGAGTGTTTTGATATGCTGAAGATGTGGTTTTTGAGGGAGCATGGAGACATATGAGCATATATGTCGTTCACCTGACTTCTCAAAACGTCAAATGTGGTCCGATTTGAATTTAAAAACAACTACAGCAAGTACAAACCGTCTCAAATTCCGCTTACGTCTTCAAAAATCTCGCCACTCGAGTTCCCCTCAACTAGCAGAACATCCATACCATTATACTTGGGTATACTTAGATTCAGTCAACTATAAAATGATGACAAAACACATTCCCCTCACTCCCGTCAATAACGATCCCAAAGCTTCAAAAATTGAACCACAGATTCATCGTACTCCAAGTATTCACCACTTCAAATCCCACTTCTTTTGAATCCAAATCCCGCCACTTCCAAACTCCCCCCTTCCGGTCACGTGACAAAGTCTAATTCTATCCATCCTATTACCCCAGACTATGAATCTCGCCTCCTACCTGTTAGCCGCATTTACCCCATGTCTGTGCCAGAGAGGAGTAGAGGGGGCGATGTTGGTATTGGAATGTAGCTCTAGATGCGGTGAATCGACTGGTGTCGTTTATTTTTCGGTAGCCTGAAAACTGGTGGCGGTAGAGCCGTCCCCAAAACACACACCGCAGGGATTCGTTTTGCACATTTCAGGCACCAAAGCGAACGTTCGGATTGGCCATTCTGATTGGCCCCACCTGTCTGCTCACGTGACTGCCAATCTCCGACCCAGGTCATGTGGTTCAACGTTTTCAACGTCCAAAACGTCCAACGTCTTTCAACGTCACATTCTGGGCTCTAAAATATAAAGACGAGCTAATTTAGTGTAAGTGGAGGGGAGTTGTTATGGTGGTGAGGTGGGGGTCTATGGAGAAACTGGTCATACCAATCTGATCACGTGACTGAGACGAACTCATGTATTTGCCCCGCTTCGTTGTAGCACCATTTTTTACCCCCTTTCGACTCTCCCCCAAAACCTCTCCACTCTTACCCCTTCAACCTTAATCTATAAGCTTCATTGGGACATCTCGGTTCACCACATTGCATGATTCTGGGGACGACGCCAAAAGGGACGTTATCACACGCAACAGAAGACAACAGAAGACGCAAACAGATACGGTGTTACAGAGACCGTGTGGTATTACACAGACAGCTACACAGACAGATTCGACGACACAAACACAGACACACAACATGTCTTATTCGTTGGTGCCAACGGTTCTGGCCAGGTTGAGCCATGTGGTGAGTATGAGGAGGAGGGGGAGATGATAAGGTCACGTGAGAGTCAAGGGAGAGGTCACGTGAGACAGTGGAGTCCACCGCATCAGGTCACGTGCTTTCTACCCAGGTCTGACTGGTTCTACGGCCATTCTTTTGCATCCACCCACTTTGACGTGGGGTTGTTTGCGTGGGGGGTTGTTTGCCGTGAATCTCACCGGAACGTCTCAGAAGTACGATGACGCGGTTCGTCGCCGTCTTGCGCGCTCAATTGTGTAGTCAGTTTTCCGCTGGCATGTCTACAGCTGGAGTTGTGGTGGTTGTGGTATTCCTGCTGTCATCTTGGTTGTTCACTGCTCCAATTGTCAGCTTACTGTCGAGACTCACAGCTCCATTGTCACAGCGTCGGTTGTGTCAGAGCAATCAGGCTTTTCCAATGACATAGCCATTGTTGTCCTCAGACCTACGGCTTCATTTCTGTTTTCAACCCGATGTCACCAGATGTTCAATCTGTTGTCACCAGATGTTCAATCTGTTGTCACCAGATGTTCAATCTGTTGTCACCAGATGTTCAATCTGTTGTCACCAGATGTTCAATCTGTTGTTAACACGATGTCCAATCTGTTGTTGTCCGCTCAGACCTTCGGCCTTCGCTCCCGTGCCCTACTAACCCAGCTCCCCCACACCACCAACTCCACCATCATCGAAACCGAATCCAACGACGTCTTCCAATGCATCCGCAAGACCATGATGTCTGCCTGCCGCTACGGCCCGTTCAGCGAAAATCTCTTTGGCTTTTTGCAGCTTTTAGACGGCGTTATTTGTGTGAGTAAGAGGGAACAGAGAGCGGTTTTGGACCGTTTAGGGCGTTTTGAGCTAAGAGTACTCTGGTACAGACTCTGTCAGGGCTATCAGAGTGTTTTGATCAGGCTGCTCTATCAGGTGACATGGTGATACTCAAGGGTACTCCGATAGAGCTATTCCAGGGTGCTCTGACTCTGCCAGGGCACTCTGATTCAGACTCTGCCAGGGCTACTTTATCAGAGTGTTTTCATGAGGCTACTTAATCAGGGTGCTTTGATTAGGCTACTCTAGATAGTCACTTTGTCGGTGTGCTTGACAGATCAGAGATGACAGGTTCTCGTTGCTGTGAAAGAATACTCTGATTCAGACTCTACCAGGGTACTTACCAAGTTGCTTTGATAGGGAAGTTTCAACTGACTTGTTTGTCTTTTCAAGGTGCTCTGATGAAGGTACTCGGTTAAGGGTGTTGTGACTGACTTGTTTGTCTTTTCAAGGTACCCTGATAAAGGTACTCTGTTAAGCTGAGTCTTCTTTGTCAGGGTATCTAGATTGACAGGGATATTTGAAGACTAGCTTGGATAACACTGTCAGCAGTCTAGATACTTATCATGACTCATCAGCAGGATGTTGTGATAGTCGGAAGACGGTGTTACTTCACTTCAGAGTTGTCACCTCAGAATTGTCACTTCAGAATCGTCACTCAGAATTGTCACTTTGGATTGTCTCTTCAGAATGTCACTTCAGAATTTCACTCAGAATTGTCACTCAGAATTGTCACTCAGAATGTCACTCAGAATTGACACCGAATTGTCACTTCAGAATCCTCATCGAACAGGTTGTTGTCCGCTCAGACCTACGGCCTTCGCTACCGTTACTAATTTTAGAACGACCGAAACACCCCCATCGAAGCCCGCTCACAAGCCCAGCTCCGTTCTCTCGTCGTCATCCTCCGCCTCCTGACCGATTTCATCGACGCTCACTGGGAAGCAGTCGAATACGGCGTGTCCGAAATGAAACAGGTCGGCGTGGCGCCCACTGCAGAACCGTTCACGACGACCGATGACGACGAGACCAACGCCAGTCTGTACGCGGAATCCGCGGACCAATCGGGAGGCTGCATTCCGTCGGACAAAGAGCGCTACTTTTCCACGCGGCCGCCGAAAATCAACCCCAATCTCGTCAAACGCACGCTGGGGCTCATCATCACCATCAAGCCCAAGATCGCGAACATTGACGAGCTGATTGACGCGAAAAACGTCCGAAACCCGTCGCTTCTGACCGAAATCGAGTACAATTGCAACCGCTGCATCCGGTTTCTTTGTGCCACCAACTGGGACGAGGTGTATGCGCTTACACGGTCGAAACTGGCGCTTCTCAAGCTCCCTGGGGAGGACGAAAACACAGATTATGAGCTGACTGAACTCGCGTCGCTGCTGTTTCTCGATCGAGACACGCTTTTGCCGGTTCTCAAGGACTTTTGGAGTCTGATTCCGCACATTCGACGTCCCAAATGCCAGCAGCTGGCTCTGGGTTTTTTGCGGAAATCCATCCGACACTGGATGGTGACGCACGCACGTGATCTCGCACGTATCGACGAGATTGACCACCTGGCGTCAGTCGAAGCCCAGGGGTTTTTCAACTACATCTACACGCTCAGCAACCAGCAGAACCAGGGCAACATGCGGCCGTCGACGTACAGATTTCTCACGACGCTGATTCTGCTGGTGCCGTCGTCGTTTCTGTCGTACGACCACAAAAAGGGCCTGGACAGTGGCACGACGGAAATGGCGTTTCTGCGGCACCTCAAAAACAGCCTCAACTCCACTGGGAAGGCCTTTTCCATCGCCGTCACCTGTGTATCTGAGATTGTGTCGTGTGCACAGCTCATCTGGCAGTACAACCGGGCCTCTCCGGTCATTGCCTTTGCCCAAAAGGTGTACCCGGACCTGTACAACGTGCTGTTTGCCAGCGGACACAAGATTTCGTTTGTGCACGACTTTGACGAGGTCCAGAGCGGCTTTGTGGCGTCGTACCTGCACCTGAACCAGGGTGCCATCTCACGTGACGTGCTGCCCATGATCACCGCCAAAAACGCCCACCCTCGGTACCTCCAGAACGTGGTTCACGGCATTTCCAAGTCGTGTTCGGGAGTACATGGCTCTCCTCTCGATACTCCAGCTTTCCAGAGCGCCTACGAGCAGCTGGTGCAAATGGTGACCCAAAAGAGTATCCGTCACGCTGTTCTGGAAACGTCTCCGACCCCCACACCCGATCAGGAGCGAGAACGGCTCAGTGTGGCGTCCATCTTGCGCGACTCCTTCACGTTTTTTGACCAGTCGTTCGAGTCACATGACCCCGGTCTGCAGCAGTCGTACCTGTTCCAGCAGGGCTCCAACATCATCTTGCCGATTGTCAACGCCATGCTCAGCGAAGACCTGACGCTGTCACGTGACGCGTCGGCGTTTGCCTCCAAGCTCCTGGACCCCCGCAACCTCGAGTCCTCGCAGCCCGACGACGTGGTCAAAATGTACCGCTCCATCGGCATGATGATCCGCGTGCTGTGCGAGAAAATCGTCAATCCGAACGTCAGAATCGAGTCTCTGACGCTGATTAAGCGCCGTATCTTGTTTTCCAAACTCGAGGGCTACCTGGACGCCCGGTGCTACATGGCCGAGCAGTACGAGTATCTCAAGAGCGAAAACTCGGAGGGAATCACGATCGAGAGCCCCGAGTCGAGATTGGCTACTTCCCGGGCCGCAGAGGTGGTCATTCTCATGGCTCTGGCGTCTCCAGACATGAAACTCAACGTTGTGGCGCTCAGGTGCCTCTGTATCGTTGTCAAGGAGACGGCTCTGACCGAAAACGTGAATTTTTTCCTGGCCAACCCGGATTCCACCAGTTTCACCATCGCCAAGAACTTCACGGTGTATTCCGACCTGTGCCAGCAGATTTACGCGCTCACGGGGCCCGCAGCGCTGCAGAAACGGCTCAGAAAGTACCTGCAACGCATCGATTATCCCTCTGAGTCGATCACGTCGGTGTGGAAGGAGATTGAGAAGCGTTGGAGCCGTCTGAACGCGATTTTCGACCATCTTTCCGACGCGGAAATCACCCGAGATGGACTCATCAACCAGTGGAGAAACTACTCGGGCTTTTTGGCGTCGCTTTCGGGCTGCTTTGTACGCTCCACTAGCTCCCAGTTTGCAGACAACCCGGCCGTGCAAATCATCCGAGAACACGTGTACGAGTTTCTGCAGACCATGGTCGGGTTCATGGTGTCGCCCAGTGCACTCATTCGAGAGACTGCATGCGAGGTTTTGGCGATCGACGCGTCTCCGCTGGCGTACCATCACGTGTTTTCGGAGCTGGACCATCTGATCAACGATCACGTGACCCGAAAATCCGAAAACCTGCTTCTTCCCGAGCAGGTGGCGGCGTTTGTCAAGTCCGTGTTGTCACGTGTGAACGCCGAGGAGTTCTACATCAACGTGGATCTGGGTGCTTTGACGTTGAGAATCGCCAAACATCTGGAGTCGTACTCGGATTCGGACAGTCACGTGATCAAACTCAAGCTACGGGTCTCCATGTTGGCCCAGACCATTGCCAAGCTTCAGGAGGGGCTGAATATCCGGCACAATGCCGTCTATCGCACGTCCATGGTCACGATTCTGTCGCAGTGGTTCCGATCTGTGGCTTTGGAGGCCGTCGTGGAGTCTTCTGAGCACGTGACCAAAATGCCCACCACGCATCTTCATCGTCAGAAAATCGATCTTGCCGTGGCTTCTATCACTGCCATGGCTCTGACTCTCGATTCCCTCGAGCTGGAAACGTCGGAGGAGTCTGTGGAGGCCGATGGAGGCGTTTCGTCCAAGATTGCGGCCTTTGCCATGCATTTCAACATGCTGCTCAAGACCATTGACAAGTTTTCGCCGGATCACACGGTGTACATGAGTCCTGGCGTGGCGTTTTCCAAAGACAAGGTGACGATGATCCGCGAAAAGACGATTTTGGCGCTCTCGAACCTCATTTCGTCCAATGCCGACGTCGGACTCAAGTTTGCGCTGCCTCTGGGGCTTCACAAGGATACTCGTCTTCGTCTGGCATTCCTTGAGGTGTTCACCAAGATGGTTGGAAGCAAGATCCAGGTTCCCGAGGTACTTTCCGACGAACAGCAGTACGACAAACTCGTGGCTTTTGTCATGACCAACATGGACATCACGTACCTGATCTGCGAGGGGTGTCCGGGAACCGAGACCGACAATCTCAGCGAGCTGCTGCTGGACTTGGCGGGGCCCCGATCGCTGGAATTGGTGCAGCAGGTGATCTCACGTGAGATCCAGGCGGCGCCCAGTGCCCCGGAGGTGCTGCGACGCAACTGTGTGGCCACACGGATGCTTAGTAAGTACGCCAAGCGGGTGGGAGAGGGCTATTTGCGCGAGACGTTGCGGGGGGTGTGGGAGGGGGAGGCGGATGGGGGTGTGTCACGTGACGGTGGTGGTGTGTCACGTGACGGTGGTGGTTTGTCACGTGACGGTGGTGGTTTATCACGTGACTTGTCGGGTGGTGGTTTGTCACGTGACTTGGCGGGTCTAGGTCTTGACTCAGCCAGTGTCAGTTCTGTTGGCTCCCGTCTTTCTGCGGGATCACGTGTTCCCGATGAAGTCGGTTTTTCACGTGACCTGGACACCACCTTTGGCCAGGCAATCTCGCTGCTGGTGTCGAGTTTCCCCCGAACACTCGATCACGTGCCTCCCCAGCTCAAATCCATCTGTCACACGATCTGGACCGTGTTTGAGGCGCGGTTCAAGTCGTCCCCCACCAGTGCCGTTGGTGCCTTTATTTTTCTGCGGTTCTTTTGTCCCGCCATTGTTTCGCCTGAGAGTGAGGGTCTTGTGAGTGCCAAGCTCACCGGAGAGGCTCGCAAGGAGTGTTTGCAGCTCGCCAAGCTGCTTCAGAACATGGCCAACGGCACGTGTGCACGTGTGCAGATGGACGGCATCTCACGTGACTTTTTGGACGCGCAAACGGAGATTGTGAGCGGCTTTTTGCGAGATATTTCGGCGTCTCAGACCGTCATTTGTGCTGCACGAGACGATACACCCGATCCAGTGGTGTCTGGCGATCTGTACACGTCGCAACTCGGTCTGCACAAGTTTCTGTACAACCACTGGGAGGACATTTACCACCGGATTGCGCTGGACAAGCGGTACAAGAAGCTGCTGCGGTCGCATCTGGAGACGGATCACGTGACGGACGACGACTCGGTGGCGCAGAAAAGCAAGAATCTGACGCTGTTGCTGAGCACCATGAAAAAACCCAAGGCGTTCTACTCGGTTTCGGCCTCGGATGACGATGAAACGCCCATTCGGCAGTTCATCCACCGCAACATGCATCGTGACGTGTCTCTCGCCACGCAAAAGTCCCAGGTCGTGCACATGGCTGTGCGCAAAGACGGTATTCCTGTGGTGGTGGTGAATTGTCGCATGCACGACCCCAACACCATGGACACGGAGTACCTGTTGTATCGGTTCTACCAGGTGGCTCTGAAGCTGTGGGAGCAGAAGTTTGCCGTGGTTGTGGATGCCACGTTCTACACCGACCGCAACTACTTTGACCACACGGTTTTCCGCTCGATTGCGAAAATGGCGCCGGCCAAAATGCTCAGCAACTGCATAGCTCTGTATTTTCTCAACTGCTCGGTGGGTTTTGGCGACAGATTCAGACACACCAAGGAGGTGTTTCGGTCCGTGGAGTTTCTGAACCCCGACAAGGTGCCGTGGCGGTTTCTGGACCCCCGCAACATTGAAAACACGTTCGATATCACCTCGCTGTCGCTCTTGCCCTTCTCTGTGGCGCAGCTGAAAGAGGGAGGCTACGAGTACCGGGTCAAACAGGTGATGCCCGAAGATATGGAGGGTGCCGAGAGTCAGCTGCTGGTGTTGGTGGCAGGGCAACCTCCGTATCGCAACGTGGATTTCAAGGTTGGCGACGATTTCATCCGAATCATGGCTGCAGACTTAGCCTACCCTTTTCCCGATGCTCCTCTGCGAACCGTCGACAGTATTCTCATTTCGACGGTCACAGATGTAGCCGAAACCGAGGAGGGCTTCACGGTGGTGTACGACAGCGGCAGTAGTAGTGGTGGAAGACTGCAGTTTGTGTCTCCTCGAAAGAGCGAGATTGTACGCACCATCAACGAGGTTAGGGCAAGGGAACACGTGGCAGGAGAGCCCGAAACGGACTTCAACAAGCTCATTGTGCGTCCCGAAGACGTCATTCCGGCTTTGTTGAACATTGGTCTTCGATCGCTTGTGTCTGACGACAACAGCATCAGAACCACGGCCTACCGACTGCTGTGTTTGTTGCAGTCGTCGTTTGCTCTGGATTTCGGCCAGAGTCTGATGCCCTGTGAAGGTCTGGGCGTGCCTCATCTGGCGCTGCAGCTGGCGGCGTTTCTGTCCGAGGAAATCTCCATCACCCGCCCCGAAATGACGTACGACTTTCTGTCGGACTTTTTCACGGCGTTTGAGTCTGTGTCGGACTCGAAACGGCAGGAGGTCATTGCCTACGCGTCGCCCTGGGTCCGCAACATCCACGAGTACGTGTTTATGACCGAGCCCAACGGCTACGAGAAAACGGCGCGTCTGATTGGCCAGTTCTGCGATATCACCTACCGCAACCCCTCCAACTACCACTGTTTTCTGCACCAGATCTGGAAGGTGCTGTGCTCCGAGGACGAGCTGGCAGGCGTCTTAGTCAGCGAAATCGTGTCACGTGTCACGTTTTGGCAGGGCCAGGGTCATTCAGCCGACAGAAGTAAGATTGAAAACATGGTTTCACTGCTCACCACGTTCCCCTCCATCTCTCTGTGTGGCCGAATCGTCGTTTCCACACGTGCCATTGCCGAGGTGGCTCTGGCGGCAACGCACAAAAAGCTGTCCAAACACCCCAACTGGGACGAGCTGGGCATTTTGCTGCGTGTTTGTCGCGAGATTTTCTTCAACGCGCCGGTTCTAGCCGCCGAGTACCTGGCAGATGTGTGTTTCATCGTGTCGATTTTCGTCGATTCGGGCTCTCTGCAGTTTCGCCAGTCCCTGTACCATCTCATGGTGAACACGGCACATTCGTTTGGCGAGAGTTCCAAGCTGCAGGCGTTGCTGAGTCAGATTAACGAGCCGAAAACGAGGTTGTTGTTCGGCTTACACGCAGACAACTACTCTGCCTCGTCGTGTACAGACATGGACAACTCGATTGTGGCCAACGTGGACTATCTGGAGTCGTGCTGCTCGATTCTGCTGGAATTACTCGATACGGTCGGCGACAAGGACCAGGCCAACATGTGGCGCACGCGCTGGATCACGTTTGTGGCCCGCGCGGCCTTCAACGACTCGCCAGCAGTCCAGGGACGCGCTCTGGTGCTGCTGGGCTGTCTGGCCAAAACCGAGGTCGAAGATGACATGGTGCGACGGGTGGTGGAGCTGCTGGTCAAGCAGATGACGATCGAGGACCCCGAACTGGCACGTGATATGGCCGTGTGTGCCATTTCGTGTCTCACCAAGATGGTTTCGGGGCTCGATCCACGCTCGTCCATCTACGTCGACCGGCTTTTTTGGATCGCCATCGCCTGTGTGCGGTCCAGCGAGACCACCGAGGTGTTCAATGCGGCCATGGGGCTGCTGGACGCCGTGGTCAAGAGTCTGGACAAGTACGGCGACTTTCTGGTGGGGTCTCTGGCGGAGTTGTTGATGCCTGCGATTGAGAATGACGCCACCTGGGCCGCCTTTGACGCGCTCTGCGGCATCAAAATGAGCCGCGAGTACTTTGAAACCGCCGTGTGTGCCACCATTCTCAGAGGCATGCAAAAGAGTGTGACTCGACCCCGCACTCTGGCTGTGCTAGAGACGCTGCTGGAGGTGTCTGCCAAGACGTACACCAAGACCCCGCGCTCCGAATTCGACTTCCAGGACGAAGACGACGACGAGTACCTGGCCGTGACGCCTCCGCATTTGTGCTACCTCTTTTTCCTGCATCTGTGTTCGCGATCACGGTCCAAATTGAGGTCCTACTACTGGTTGGCAGGCTACAGCGACACAGAACAGCCGACCATGACGTCATACAAGTGTCCCGACGCGCTGTGGACGTACATTCGGTCGTCGCACCCGTCCACGGTGTTTGTACTCGCTCTGGGCGCCCAGCTGTTCAAAACCTGCGAGGACGACGAGGTCATGGAGATGCGGTACCTCGGGGTGCTCAGTACTGCGGCTACAGACGCCCCCACCAAGTTCATCCAGGTGTACTCGGACGTGCGGCCGAAACTGGCGTCGCATTGCTCGGCTACGCTCAATGTGGCGCTGCTCACGGTGGTCACAGAGGTGGTGTGCAAGGTTTTCTCGATTCCAGATATTAGTGAGCAGGTGGCGCGAGGACGGGAAACTCTGGAGGCGGGGCTGAGGGAGGTGGAGCTGGACGGAGTCACGGCGTGTGCGGAGTTTAACCCAAAGACCAAGGATTACCGGTCGTTCAGGCACGCGGCGGCAAAAAGTGTGAAATCGCTGCAGCCGCACAAGTATTATTGATGTATTGTTTTAGCTGAAGACGTAGCGAGTGCGTAGCACGAGGTCCGTCTGGACTTATTAGCATCTTGAGTGCGTAGCACGAGAGATGTGCAGGACTGTGTACACTGTGTATTAGCATCTTGAAAGTGCGTAGCACTTGAGGGATGTGTGGTAGTATTACTGTACTGCTTCATTATTGAGTGCATAGTGTTGGAGAATACACGGATTGATAAGCACCCTAGCCCTGAACTCCCTAATCGGGAAGTTCGGCCTCATTGCACTTCTAACCAATAGGAGGCTCTGTACAGGTTACGGGGTTAGGGATACATGCGTATGTCGTAATACATCCCAGGGGGATACTACCTTCACCTAACACATCAAGTGATACGAGTGAAACGGTAGCACCCTTCGGAATCAACCCCAATAAGAGTGTATATCGTAGAGCTAATACAACTTACCCTTCAGCACATAGTACATACTTGAGATGTGCTGGACTGCATTAACTCGCATAAACATATTCATCCTGCAGCACTTGAGATGTGTGGTTGTATTACTCGCATAACGTATTAGCCACGCACTTTCAAGATGACTGTGTCGCTGATTCATTATTGACTGCATAGCACTTGAGAGATGTGCTTGAGTGTATATTATTACTAAGCTGAGAATCTGTCGGGTGCGTTTGAGAGATGTGTGGTCGTTTTACTCGTATTAACATGTTAGGATCTTGTGTGTAGCACTTGAAATGTGTGGTTGCATTACTCGTATAACGTATTACAAGTAGCCACGCACTTTCAAGATGACTGTATTGCTGCTTCATTGATGAGTGCATAGCACTTGAGATGTGCTTCTAGTTTCCAATTTCTTATATACACGGTTCTTCAATCACTAGCTACTGTAGTTACATACTTGTAGTGTCATAGTTCGTATCAATATGGTCGGAAGAAGCAGCTCATGAGGCAAGAAATGGGGATACAATTCTGTTTAACCATACTGTAGGTATCAGAGAGTCGTGAAGACACCCCATGTATAGCAATGCTGTCGCTGCAGACTCACAGAGAAAGAGGAAAATCATTTTCCGTCTATTCTCAATAGCCGAGACAAATATTGATCAACTACAACTAGTCCCTTGAATCATCCGACTGACTGGAGTGTATTACTCGTGTTTAACATATTGGCAACTACTGAGAGATGTGCTCCATTGAGTAAGCTGAGAATCTGTCGGGTAACATCTGATGGATGTCTGTGTTACTGTTCTATTATTAATTCCACTTGAGAGATTTGCAGGGCTGTGCACTGGTGTATTACAGTATTAAACACGGCTTCAAGGGATCTTATTGATCAACTGTAGGTAGCTACCGTTTTAAGCTGTTGTGTCTTTGAGCTATAGCTGTGTTTTTGGGTTGTGTATTTGTACTCGTTCTTCTCATACTCTCACAAGATATAATCCTCGATTTAGTCATTTGGGGCTTTTAGATATCCAGAATCGATAATGTCCAACCCATTGCTCGTGTCCAAATATTGTGATGGCATGTGCATGCATCTTTTTTCCTTGAATAGCGGGGGCTCCAACGGCATGAGATTTTCACCAATATACATCAAACTAGTACAATTCGATAGAGAACCGATAGGGCTACCCCCAATGTAGTTGAGACACCGAAATATACCCTGCTGTGGAATGTTGAAAGGGGCCGAATCAGGCGTTTATACGAGTAGTCATGCAGCTAACAAACACACTGTCAGTTTCTGAACATCTTTGGTATGAGTATTTCTTACTCAATATAATGGATCTTACTCTTGAAAAACATCATGAGCTGGTCATTATTTTTCTCGGAACAGAGCGGGCTATACGGGATGACTGTTATATAGATGGCTATTGCTGGTGTATTAGCATCCATCGCCTAGCACTTGGTAGATGTACAAATCGGGATCGTAGAACTGAAGTTCCTGTTCCAGAATGTACGTGTTATCGCACTGTAATGGTTTGATGTTGTCAATAACTAGTATGTGATTATAAAACATGTGCAAGTAGCTAAACCACTGATTCAAAAATACAGTACCAACTGAACTTGTGAATCAAAGTTACCTTTGGCGATATTCTCAAGATCTGTCTGCCCCAGTGAAGTCATTATATCTCTCTAAATAATGCCGACAGGAAGCTGAAAAGTGGTATATCACGTGATCCACGCCACAGCAGTATTCTACCATAATATGGGCCAAATCTGAGCTTTCGGACCCACTTTCAATGGGGGTTAAAACAGTACCCCTAAGCGTGCGGCTTGGAAATTCGATTTAGAGTTATTCGAAGTTTAAGGTTCCAACAGCTAGTGCACTCATATTTGGGAAGCATTTTTGAGAACGAAGACTTCAGACCACAGGTACGGTACAAAGGCTTGTACAGGTTAAAATGTTTGTGCTGGGAAATTCCGACCTTGTCCTTCTCTCCAACACTTCTTTTTGCGACTCTGCTCTTGTTTCTATGAGGGTTAGCTCACCTTTAGGTCAGCTCAATGATGCCACCGGTAGTTACTTGGACTTTGTTGACAAAACCGTTGAGACCTGACATCGAACTTCTGTAACGTCCCCCACCGAGCAAAAATACATCCAGCAAAAAATAAAACAAAAAATACACGCTTCACGCGCGCTGACAACCGAGAGATTCGAACTCTCGCCTCCGAAGAGACCAGGATATTGATTCAGTCACCTGAACCTGGCGCCTTAGACCGCTCGGCCAGGTTGCCTTATGGTGTCCGGGGAGGGTAGGGAGATGTAGGTGTGGAGGGGGGCTGATAACAGCGCGAAAATTGGTCTAAACGGGTGGCAAATATTGGATTGGATTAGTAGAGAGTTTAGTGAATCTGTGGAAGCTTTTCGGGTTGAATTCTGACACTTTTGAGGGTTTCTGGACGTATCTTAGTTTAGACCAAGATTTTGACACATTCAGCATCGTCACGAGGTTCATACCCCCACAAATGCAGTCAAAATTAGTACCGAAATGATTGTCACAGCACGCTTTATCTAATGGTACTACTTTCAACTCTGTTGGACCAATATCCACCGAGCTGTCCTGGCTCTCACGATTCTCCGATTTAAGGTGGGAACGGCTTATAAACATTTCCGAGCCGCACGCTTAGGGGTGGTGTTTTTGGGTGTTTCTGAAAGTGCCAATAGTGACCGAATTTGGCTGTACTTTGGTCAGAATGTGTACGGGGCAATTTATAGGCGTTGACCAAACTCTCAACTTATTCTGCTTATTATTGACCACGCTATGGCAGTTACCATTTCGCTCAATACGTCAAGTACTCTGTCAAGTACCCGAGGACAACCCTAAATAACACCAAGTAATAACCCCACACACCACTACCACCTTGTCTTCCAACACTCCGATTTGAAATCCGAAAACTCGACCGCACTCCCCACATTCGTTATACCCCTCTCAGCCCCTTCAATCCACCCTTTCCCACCTCTCTTCACTCTTTAAACACGAATTATACGCCACATCGCGTTTTTCATTTACTCCCAAACTTTACGCGTTCACAACATCACACAACCCACAACATCACACTTGACAACGCCACCCAAAAATCGCCACGTCTTTGAAATGCGCAGAAACAAAGCCCCGAGTCAGATTCGCGAGCACGGACTCCCGTCCCAGGGCCCAGGCGACCCCCTAGCTGTTCTCCACAAACCGTTCAAACGCCCCGCTCCTTCCTCAGGTACGAAATACAACTCCAACTGGCAACCGTCTCGACGAGCTCGTACGGCTGTTGATTACACAGAGGGCGATCCGGACGCGACGGTGTATCGAACCGACGACCCCGACAAGCCCCGTGACACTGCTCCTGTCGTCAGACGCGATCCGCTGGCTGTTCTCAACCAAAACTTCCGGGTGCCGTTCAAACACAGAAACGACGACTTTGTGGAGTCTTTCCCGGCGCTGGGGATGCGCAAACCGGTCGACTGGGTGCCGCGACCGCTGCATGACCCTGCAGGCGAGTTTGCCATCGTTCTGTACGATCCTACGGTCGATGGAGTCAAGGACAATGTCACGGAACAAGACATCCAGACCGCCACGGAAATCTCGCTGTCGCAGTCGGAAACGGACGTGGAAACCGTGGAGGAAATGCGCACGCGGCCCAAAAAGCTGACACTCGCGGAAATCCTGGGAATCTCGCCACGTGACAAAGACAAGCCCAAAGAACACCCCGAGGTGCCCGTGGTCATCGACCCGAAACTCGCCAAAATCCTCAGACCGCACCAGGTCGAGGGCGTCAAGTTCCTGTACCGCGCCACCACGGGTCTCATCAACCCCAAGGCCCATGGATGCATCATGGCCGACGAAATGGGTCTGGGAAAGACGCTCCAGTGCATTGCGCTGCTGTGGACGCTGCTGAAACAGAGCCCCGGCGGCAAGGGCACGATTTCCAAGGCCATAGTCGTGTGTCCGAGCTCGCTGGTGCGAAACTGGGCCGCGGAATTCGTCAAATGGCTCGGCGAAGGCTGCGTGGTGCCCTACGCGGTCGACGGCTCGCAAAGACCAGCCGAATTGGCAGCGGGGCTGCGACAATGGGCCGAGGCAGAGGGTCGCAAGGTCACCCGACCGGTGCTCATCATTTCCTACGACACTCTGCGACGTCAGGTGGGCGCCATAGCGGACTCTGAGGTGGGTCTGCTGCTTGCTGACGAGGGCCATAAACTGAAAAACGGCGACTCCCAGACCTTCACCGCGCTCAACCAGCTCAATGTCACGCGCAGAGTCATTCTCTCGGGCACTCCCATCCAGAACGATCTTCTGGAGTACTTTTCGCTGCTCAATTTCGCCAACCCGGGTCTTCTAGGCACCAAGGGCGAGTTTCGAAAAAACTACGAGATCCCCATTCTCAAGGGAAGAGACGCAGACGGTACAGACACGGACGTGGAGAAAGCCGCAGCAAAGCTGGTGGAAATGGCCTCCATCGTGTCGCCTCTGATCATCAGACGTACCAACGACATTCTCAGCAAGTACCTGCCGGTCAAGTATGAGCATGTGGTGTTTTGCAACCTGGCGCCGTTCCAAAAGGCGCTCTACATGCAGTTCCGAACGTCCAAGGAGGCCAAATCGCTGCTGAACAGCGACAAAAAGACCGAGGGCACGTCCACGCTGAATGCCATCAACATTTTGAAGCGGCTGTGCAACCATCCGGACCTGCTCAAGCTGCCCGAACAGATTGAGGGGTGTCGAAAGGTGTTTCCGGACGATTACGCGCCTCCCGAGGAGCGGGGGTCACGTGACCGCGACATTTATCCGCACTTCTCGTCCAAGTTTCTCATTCTCGCGCGAATGTTGCATTCCATCCACACAGACACCAACGACAAGATCGTCATCATTTCCAACTACACGTCGACTCTGGATCTGATTGAGAAAATGTGTCGGCAGAGACGCTATGGGTGTTTGCGTCTCGATGGTACGTTGAACATCAACAAGCGGGCCAAGCTGGTGACTCAGTTCAACGATCCCGAGGCCGAGGAGTTCATTTTTCTTCTGTCGTCCAAGGCTGGAGGATGTGGTTTGAATTTGATTGGCGCCAACCGGCTGATTCTGATGGACCCCGATTGGAATCCTGCTGCCGATCAACAGGCTCTGGCTCGAGTGTGGCGAGACGGCCAGAAAAAGGACTGCTTCGTGTACCGGTTGATTGCCACGGGAACGATCGAGGAGAAGATTTTCCAGCGGCAATCGATGAAGCAGTCTCTGTCGACGTGTGTGGTTGACGAGGTGCAGGATGTGGAGCGTCATTACTCCATGTCCAACCTGCGAGAGCTGTTTGCCTACGATGACGCTACCGCTTGCAACACGCATGATATGTACGAGTGCAAGCGTTGTCGAGGAGGTAAACAGTACCAGAGGGCTCCGGCAATGTTGTATGGAGATGCAACCAGTTGGAACCATTACTACAAGGGGACGATGGGGAAGATTGAGGATTTGCTGCTGAGACAGGAGGAGGAGTTTGAGGATGTGTCGTTTGTGTTTCAGTATGTGTCGCACTAAGCATCCGGAGGAGTTGCGTAGCTACTCCGACCCAAGCAGGAGTTGCCGACTCTCTAGATCACGTGTCATCACGTGTCATCACGTTAACATAGCATTAGAATAGATACCTTTGACTCAGTAGGATTAGTAATCAAGGCAATGTCTGCCTTCTAAAAAAACAAAGCACCTCTGCGCTGCCATCACCCAGAATCGAACTGAGGTTTCCACGGTCTTGTTTTTTTGAATCTTTGCAACGACGCAAGATCTCCACAACGTGGTGTACTAACCACTATACTATGATGGCTGTTGTGGAGTCTGCGGGTTGAGGGGGGGTATAAGAGGGGCTTGGGAGAGTTGGGGTGGCCGAAATGATGGTTTTACAGCTTTGTAAAGTTGATTTTTGGATTCCCTGGGTTGGTATCTATTCAGTTGTGTTGTTTGAGTGTCTTTTGGGCCATGTCATGGTTTACATAGAGTTACTTGAAATGGGGTTTTATAGTTAGCGATATACTTGAACATTCTTTGAGTAACACCTACACCAGTTGAGCATACTTGGGTCATCACAACTACAATTGGTGCTGCAGTAACTCGCTCAGTTTCCATGATAGCAAGATAATATTTTAGCAGCTACGTAATCAAAGCCACAACTAAACACAAACAAAATTTCACTCTGTTCTGAGGTTTTATCCCTCTTTTTGAACCGGCCAAACCCCCACCCCAGGCGTGCGGCTCGGAAATTCCAAAAACTGCGGTCCACCTTAATTGAGGAGTTTGTGACATAGAGGTTGGATCGAGCTAAGGGTGTTTCTGTTGAATTTGGCTAGTTGAGGAGATCATTTTGGTACTAGTCACGTGACGTTTTGGTGCAATTTGAGGTAGTTGTGTGGTTGTTGGTTTGCTGGGTTTGCATGTCAGAAATGGTAAATGGGAGTAATTACAGGTACTTGTAGGTACGAGATGTAGAGAGTCAGACCATGGACTCTTTGAACCGCTTTTGATTGGAGAAAGTCATCATTTCTTGAAGGGGTATTGTAATCGTACTTCGATAATTGAGCACAGAATGTAAACTATATGGGGAATGGCCCAGCTTGTGAAATGATGATAAGTTGAAATGCTGGTGTTGACTGTGACGCCTGGCTGTGTAGCGACATAGCTATAGCTATTCTTCTAGAACCTTTATACGTGCTTCTACATAAGTTGTAAGACAATTTCAAAAGTTTCAAGAGCTTCCAGATTGCTGTCTGAAAAGGTGGAGTAAATTATATACGAGCAGTGAGACTGACGAAATGGGCGATCTACAGTAATTAAAAAGCAAACAAAGGTGTAGACTCGAATACGATGCGTGTTTCGCCTTGTTCTCCTATACAGCGGAGTCCTAAACATGTCTCAACTCAATGCAACTTTGTGGAGAAGTTCCAGAAGCAGCCTGAGTTAATAATGGCGATCCTAATTGGCGACAGAGTGACATAGTAATGAGAAATGATTGTTATGTTGGTTTTTGCTTTGGTTGTGATTGGTCTGAACTTTTTTGAGGGTGGAGATGTAGGTCTAGAAGTTGCTGCAGACTTGCCACAAAGATGTAATGTATACCATTCGGTTTGTTACAATTGTTTCATCATTTTGGTATTAATCATTATCTGTTTCAATTACTTCTCATCATCCAAGCCTCTCCCCTCGTTTGCTTCAGGTACCACATTCAGTTTCGCGTTTTGAAAGCATGGTGAGACTAGCAGACATTCTAAAGCTTGAAAAGCTCAATGGGCTGGCTTCTCCGACCCTTTTCATTGTTCTTTCGTTGCTGTAGAACGATTCTAGAATCTACAAATCTGTTTGTCTTCATTTGGACAATGGTTGAAAGCCGTCCGCCGTCTCCTTGTGTTGATGCAAAGTTCCGCTCTTTACAAAGGAGTAAAATTCCGCAAGGCTTCCTTCTTTTTGTCGCACGGCTCAGGTGCGGTGGGTAGCTAATAGCTTCCATGTATTATAGCGAGCATTTATGAAGCAGCCTTACAAAGGTCCGGGGGACGCAATTGAAGGGCTAGGTGATTATGGGGTTATTAAGGGGGATGTTGGAATGTGATTGAAAAGGGAATCACAAGAATTGGGCTTCAATTCGTCGTTTTACAGTCACATAACTTTTCTCTGCCTTACGTACACCCCCCTAAGAGTGCTAACAAAGTACTTCAAACTCATCGGAACTCAGATAGAAGACATTCCACTTGTTCACCACCGGATTGGCTTCCATATAATGCCCAAAGAAGGAACTCTTCGAGCTCCTACCATCCAATACGAGACTCTAATGGGGTCTTTGTTTCTGCTCAATGGTGGTATTGTTGAGGACAATCCATCAGAGCACGTGTCAGAGTCTTTGTCCGTCGTTTGTGGTCTCAACTAACACTTCTCCGACCACCCTGGGTTCAAACAAAGCACTTTTCACTTCCCACACGTATTGCACCCCCACCCAGGTAAAATGGGGGTCACTTTCAAAAGTGTACAAAAGTGGTGGCGATTTTGACGAAATCCTGCAAGTCTCTGTAGGGTATCAACCAGCAGCTGGGGAACTCCCCGATCGATTCTGATCTTCATGCAACATTTCCAATGCACGTTGTCAGTCTCTAAAACGGCTTTCAATCACACCACTACCTTACATCTACATTAGTTCAAGGCATATCGTGGCACCACTAATGGACAAACTGGTA
Source organism: Yarrowia divulgata (assembly GCA_900519045.1). Classification (NCBI taxonomy): domain Eukaryota; kingdom Fungi; phylum Ascomycota; class Dipodascomycetes; order Dipodascales; genus Yarrowia; species Yarrowia divulgata. Next base: position 1,820,921 of record ULGQ01000005.1, read on the forward strand.
GCGCCAACTCTCACCACTCCTTGTCTACTCCTAAACACATGCCGCAGATCTGTGAATACGCGCAATAGCAAACCTACACCTCCGAGAACGACCGCTATAGGCCTTAGCGTGGGCTATCTATGGTATTTTGTCGCTGTGCTGAAAGTTGCATGTCGGTGACCTTGTACAGCATGACGTATTGGTGGGTCTAGATTGTCGATCATAGTTTTGGGGCTGTGCAGGGAGGGAAAACTGGGCCTATGATAGATCCAAACATATTGGTGTACTCCCCTGGCTCTTCTGAATCGATTTCTACTCTCAGAACAATCCTCCCGTTTATATTCATCACCTCAACAAACATTCCCCATTTCCTCCGACTGATGACCAGGTACAAAAACCTACTTGCACAGAAACAACAGTCGTTTAGATTGGATCTAAACCGTAACTCTGCAGAGACAATGGCGGGAACCGGGTGACAAACATACGCGATTGGCGAAGTGAGTTTGGCGGGATTTGTTTTGCAGAAAATGCAATAAAAACGCTACGGACTCGGGGGAAGTCTTGACTTGATATTTGGACCTTTCTCAGTCGTCAGCAAAAAAATCAACCTCTCTACCCGCCTACTGCATCCCCTACAACCACCTCCAGTCTCGTACCGAACTTTACCCGGATTGGAACCTACGTTGCTGGAATGCATAACAATGGCGCTAGAACAAAGGCGTGCACGGCAGCTGCATCTTGGCGCATCCACGTGCTGGAATAAACGCACTCATCGCTCATTGGAAGATTGCAACAAGGGTGATTGGCCCCGATTTGGAGTCTCAGCGCACTTTTCGCGGTCCTTAGAGTTGCAAAAACGAGAATGGAAGCCTCTGAGAAGAATCGGGCCGTTATACAGTCCGGAAAAGCAAGTTGGCCGTTGAGAAACGTCCTGTCAAACGTCAGGAAGAAGAAAAAACGCCTGTCAAACATCCGTCAAACATCCGTCAAACATCCCCTGTACCACGGTACTCGCTTGTTTGGCCCTCCGACATCTGTCCGGACGAAACAAAGAAGATGATAAATAGACAGCTATAGACAACAAAAACTATGGGCTGCTATTACATGTATTGTCGCGATATTGTCATGTATAACTGCCTGCCAGATTGGATGTGTGCAGGGTGCCAAGCTCCGGACGATAGATGCCAAGGTGCCAAGCTCCGTTTTCCGGCACTTGTCCGTGTTAATAGTGCCATCGGACTATAGTCAGGCCGTAAAGGGTCCTACAGAGGCCCTTCAGAGGCCCTTCAGAAGCCTAGTCTGATTATGTAATCGACACAGAAAGGTTCATCGGACATTGGGACCGGGACCGCCGAAGATTAGGACTATTGAAAATCCTTCTCTTGGTGCAACGCCTTGCCAACCAAGGGGCTATAGCTTACAGTGTCTCCCCCTTCCTACAGTCTTTGGTTACCAGCTAATCCAGCTAATCCAGCTAATCCCTGAACTGTTAAGTCCGTATGTAGCTAATGAACAAGTCCAGAGAACTCGGTCCTACCTCATGGGCCCATCAGCAATGTCTCACCCAGCTTTCTCACCCGACTTTCTCAAGAGGGTTTGGGCGAACGAGGAGGTACTCGTACGTTAGAGAATTGGCGATTCGGTTCAGCAGTTGTCGTACACGCGCAAGCCGCAGAAGAGGCGTTGAGGGGTGCGTTGCAGCGGCACACGTATTCATGTAGCAATCGTCGGTTTATCCGGCTATCGCATGTAACGGAAGGTGTGTCATGTACATACAAGTAGTAATTACCGTAGTACAAGTACAACACACTTGTAGCTGATAAAACGACTTCAAAGATGTTTGCCGACCCCATCCATATCACGTGACTCGCTCCACATCTTACTCACTCCATCTTACCACACCTCACCTCAAACCTCCGATCTCTCAATACAGTTGCAAGATGTCAAACTCTGCCAAACTCGACTAGATCGAACTTGACGAATACCCCGTCTGTGGCCCGAAAAAAGCCACCAGCGACCCTCCCGACCCACACGCAGCTCGTATTGAACCACTCGTGTGCCCCTTACTTGCATGCAGGTCGAGGTAGACAGTGTCGGAAATAAGTGGGTTGAAACTTTGAGGTTGGGCGAAAAGGTTCTGTGGAAGAGGTTCCAGAATAGGTAGAGCCACGAGATTTGGTCAGACGAATAATCGGCTCTAGCTCCACCTAACGGTGAACATCCGGAGAAAATATCCCCAGCGTAGCTCTTTTTACCCCGTACTAAACCAAATTAGCCTGACGTATGCAGCTACTGTTTAACCTAGATCACCATAACCACACAAAGACTAGCACCGGCAGGGTTTTTTCGGACTTGAAGGTGGACAAAGGGCCCCCGAGGTCTCGACGGATGCTTTTGCCCTTTTTTTGCCCTTTTTGCCCCGGTCTCACGCGTTTCTCGAGGGTTTGAGAGAGACAGATGTGAGAGATGTAAGAAGGGACCTAGGGGGGGGGTGTATCGTACGGTGTCTTAACGCGTTGTAATAACATCTGGGCCATTTTCTGTCGGAGATTTCATTTCCGGGGATTCCAGAAAAATGACAGCCTTGTGTTGTCGACTCGACTTTGGCACGGCTAGTGTACATACTGTTTGCTTTTGCAGTGTGGTTGCACACTAGTCCAGCTTTTAGTGGTGCTACTCCAGGTGACACGACACCCCCGCTTTCCGGGTGCCCCAATCTGGCAGTCCATCAGCTCACAATGAAAAAGGGTGTCTCGATGTTAGAGTCACGATCTGTGTCTTGGATGAGAGTTTGGGTCTATTGAATCCAGTTGGAGCCGGATGGGGGTGTTGTAGTCTGTAGAAGGGCTAATAGTGGTGGCATAAATATGGAAAGTATATTAGAATGATCCTCGGCTCTGGAGGAATCGAATTCTCAGCTCGCCATCTTTTCATCTAATTTATTTCGTCTGGTATCCTGTTTCCCCGTGTTTCAGCAAAGTTCCACAATACAGTCCAAAACCTGGGGAACAAAGTCAACCTTGCGCCGCTTGTTGCCTTGTCTCGTTCCAGTGATCATGAGATGGACTAAGACCCGGCAAACTCACGTAGACTCAAGGTGCAACATTCGCAGGAATAGACAACAGCAAATACAGCCATACAGGGCTGTACCAGGGTAGCAAGTATCGGGACCTCAGAGTTGAGACTAGTCAGGTGATGGAGGTGGTGAACGAGACTAACAGGTACGCTTCTACAAGTAGGCAGGTAATCAGGTACGGTGAGTACAGCAAACCAGAAGAGGTCATTAACACAAGGAAACGCTTCTAATACCACGAGCACAGACAAACCCCTACTGTACTGTACTTGTACTCTGCTCACGCAGGTTCGTGACTCAAATCTGACTCTGAGATATGTGTCACACGAGATGCACCCCGCTTTTCGGTATACTCCAGAACCTGAGGGGGGGAGCGTAAAGAGCCCAGTTGCTTCTGAAGACTCCGCGGACATTTTTCGATGACTTTTCGGGGTGTGACGTTTTTGCCTCGCACTATGGGGCGGTAGAGTGTGTGGAGAGGTACCACATGACCGTCTCAAGGTCAGCAAGAAAATTGTTTCGTTGTGACCTTTTTTGGTGACTAATCTGGAACACTCTACACGAAGGGGTCGTTGTATTCACACGAAGATTGATGTTGACATCATCCTTAAGACTACCCAAACAACTCCAGTTATAATCCTACACTCCAGTTTTCCCGATAATCGACTTAGCGACATTTACACTACAGTAACACTCTCCTCACAACGTGTACATTCCGATAGGTTTCTCAACAAAGTTGATGTATTATGTGATTATAAAGGATGGCACGGGGCTGGCCAAAGTGGGTTTCTATTACAGCACAACCAAACGCTGTACTAAAATGGTCCCCAGAAGACGCTGACTCCAATGGTAGTATTTATACCACGCCTAGACCGCCACCCATCAATTCGTCCAGCGTCACAAATTTCGTCCAAAATAAGGTGGACCCGTTTCGGACAATTTCCGAGCAGCACGCCTGGGGGTGGGTGTTTGAGGTCCTTCAGAAAGACGGCTCAAGGGCTCCGTTTGGGCTGAGTCGGGGTTGGGGTAGAGCTGGTCACGTGACTGACAGGATCGTAGCTGGCTAATATGGGATTTGGCTGTAATAGAGGCGCTAAATATGTGCCCAACTGACTGTGCCATCAGCTCCAATAATGATCCAGTCGATTTGAACAGATCACTAATCACGTGATGTTAGATGGGCCACAGTCAACTTCTCGGCTTATCCTTGAGAATTCAAGCATGCATCTCTTCTCCTTCAATCAGCTTTTCACTCCCGTTAAATTCAAACAAGACCAGTAGACCTGTTGGCATAGCTTCAATCCATGGAAGGACTCCACCTCTTCATTGCAATACAAACCATGCCAGGACGCAGTCATAACATCATTCTTGCTACTGAAACAAATGCTGACTGAACTCCAAAAGCTACGTCTGTTTCAAAGATAACGATCTCTACGCAATCCATGCATGACTTTGCAGACTCTCTCAATAATCAATTTTATGCTACATTAAATACTTTTCTGGTGGTGGATGACTGGATCGTTCAACTTGGCTCGTTCAGCTAGACACGTTCGAATAGATACGCTCGAATAGATGCGCTCTTTCAGATAGGATCGTTCAGCTAGACACGTTCGAATAGATGGGATCGTTCAGCTCGCCGTTTAGCTGCGCTAAACTAGGCTCCGCTAAACTCAGTCCTTCTTCGCATAAGCCTCCGAAATAGCATTCATGGCCGACAAAATAGCATGAATAGAAGCCTGGGAAACATCCTCATCAATACCCACTCCCCATCGCTTCGAAGTCTTGCCGTCCTCCTCGTAGGCCAGCTCAATGTACGTGGCAGCCTTGGTCTTGGAACCTTTACCGATCGAGTGCTCGTGGTAGTTGAGCACCTCGAGGTTGTAGCCAAAGGCGTTCTTGATGGAGTCCAGGAACGACGAGATGGGGCCGTTGCCGGTTCCCTTGAGCTCGACGCGCTTGCCCTCGACCGTCAGGGCGCCGGCCAGCTCTCGCTCCTCCTTGGACTTGTTGGTCACCTCGAAGTCCACCAGCTGGTACTTGCCCTGCTGCTCCTCGAACACGCCGTACTCGCGCTCAAAGAGGTCCACCAGCTGCTGCGCCGACAGCTCCTGGCCCACGATCTCGGCCTCCTTCTGCACCACCTTGGAAAACGCCACCTGCAGGCCTCGGGGCAGATCCAGCTCGAGGGATCGCAGAATGATCCAGGCTGCTCCGCCCTTGCCGGACTGCGAGTTGACCCGAATGACAGCCTCGTACGTTCGGCCAATGTCCTTGGGGTCCAGAGGCAGGTAGGGGATCTGCCACTGCTTCTTGCCGTCGGCCACCTCGTCCTTGACGTTTTCGATGCGCGCAAAGCCCTTCTTGATGGCGTCCTGGTGCGAGCCCGAGAAGGCACACACCACCAGCTGGCCTCCGTAGGGCGCTCGGGGGTGAACGGGGATCTTGTTGCACCGCTCCACAATGTCGATGATCGACGTGATGTCGGAAAAGTCAATCTTGGGATGCACGCCCTGGGTGTACAGGTTGAGGCCCAGAGTGACGAGGTCCACGTTGCCGGTTCGCTCGCCGTTGCCAAACAGACAGCCCTCGACCCGGTCCGCGCCGGCCATCTGGCCCATTTCGGCTGCGGCCACGGCACAGCCTCGATCGTTGTGGGGGTGCAGCGAAATGCAGATCTTTTCTCGCTCGGAAATGTGCGTGGCGAAGTACTCGATCTGGTCGGCGTAGATGTTGGGGGTGGCCATTTCGACGGTGGCGGGCAGGTTGAAAATGATGGGGTTGTCTTCGGTGGGTTCCCAGGCAGCCTTGACGGCCTCACACACCTCCACGGCGTAGTCCATGTCGGTATCGGAGAATGTTTCGGGAGAGAATTCAAAACCCCACGTGGTTTTTTTGCACTCGGGGTCGTTGGAGTCCTTGGTCAGAGCTCGAACGTGCTTAGCACAAGCAACAGCCTTGGCAAGCGCCTCTTCTCGCGAATGGTTGAACACAATGTCCCGGAAACACTTGGACGTGGCCAGGTAAATGTGGATAATCGCCTTGTGGGCGCCCTTGACGGAGTCGACCGTTCGGGTGATGAGATCCTCTCGACAGGGCGCCAGCACCTGGATCCACACGTCTTCAGGAGCAGTGTCGCAGGCGAAGCGGGTGAAGTCAAAGTCGACCTGCGAGGCCGAGGGGAACGCCACCTCGATCTCCTTGTAGCCAATGTCGACGATCTTCTGGAAGTACTCCTTCTTCTCGGCCATGGTCATGGGATCGGGCAGCGACTGGTTGCCGTCTCGCAGGTCGGTCGACAGCCATCGCGGGGGCTTGACCAGCGTTTTCGACGGCCACTGCCGGTTGGGCAGGTTGATCTGGGGGAACGGCTTGTATTTGGTGGAGGGGTCGTCCAGGTAAGTCATGTTGTGAAATGTGTGTGGCTAGCTACAAGTGATGGCAATACGACTGTATATATAGAAAAATGTGTCATAGCCAAACTCTATTGCCCCGGTACATCAGCAAGGCGTGACTGGTGCACTCCTTCTGTGCAGCGTGCGGTATCGGCAGCGACGTAGGAGGAGAGAGGAAGAATGGTGTGTGCAGGAAATCGGGCTCTTTATATATTAGCCGGTTTTTGTCTGTGTCACAACACTCTGGCCACGATGTCCCTTTTCCAGCTTTACCACTTGTTACAGTTCGCTGACAATTTTAAACTCTTCGAGGCCCGGACTTCCAAGCTTTTCCACAATCATGTGATACTGCAACCTTATTCGGGGACGAGAACGGACGGAGTTGTGAATATCGCGAATTTCGACAATCTGACACTACTGCACAACTCCTCGGTAGCTGGAGAATGCGGATCTGCTTTCAAAATTCCGAAAACGGCCACTCTTCACCGAAAAACCGGGCCCCTCCACGCCCACCTCGGCTCTTTTCTGGGGTAAAAACAGCCGCACATATCGGCGGTTGGAGAGATCCACAGTGACTGATCCTTTTTGAAATTTGGTTGTTTTGACGGGGAAAAGCTCCTATCCTACTAATCTGACCCCGCTGAACTCGTATTTGAGCTCTCCTTTGCTCTAACATCTCAGCATCGCCCCCAAAAATGCCCTTCCTTTTCCACCGACATCGCAGCGATTTAGCAACGCACAACCACACAACGCAACGCACCACACAACACCGTGCAGACCGATAGCCGGGCAAAAAGATCCGCCGGAGTGATAGTCGGCGCCACAAACCGCCCGTCTCTGCCGGCTATCGATTTCCTCCGTTTGTGTCGCTCGGAAAAACAGCCACATCCCTGCGTATTACTCACCACGGAATGTTCCGATTCCTGTTCCGACCAAGGGGGACGTGACTCACAGAGAAATGCTGCATTCTGATTGGCTGGAGAGATTGTGGGGGTGGGGCTTCCTGTAGCAAGAATTCCAACACCGCCCGATGATTTTCTTGGCCGAAATTTCCCCGGTGAAATGTGACTACCTGGTACAGACAGCGAATTCGAACCGAGACCAAAATGATTATTCAGCCCTCGTTTGTGAGCAACAGGGCGCAGACATGGCGCAGCATACAGCTTACTAATCAACCGCAATTGCTCTGAAATCAACATCTCCTTGTACACACCTGCTCATACCGCAATGGTACGATATTAGTGACTGTTCGGTTGGTTCTCCAACAATTTCACTGAGTCACCAAACCTTAATCGGTAACGTCTGGAGCAAGCCCGAAACGTTAATTTCGAAACACGTGATGGGGAGGAGATGATGTGTGGTGTAGTCATGTTGTGGCCGAAAACGACTAGAGAAGCTTCAAATGGCTAATTCATACGTGCTCAAGAGTTTGACGTCGTAAAATTCTCACATTTCCCGAATTTGGTGGCGTTACGAGGAGTTATGCGGTTTGTCAAGTACTTTTGTAAGTAAAGTTAGGATTTAGTGGGACATTTAATTAGTCCACACGACTGGCTTTAACATGTCCAATTTTATTCATAATTGGCTGAGTTTTTGGCAGACACATTATTATTATCACATTGTCACGTGATTCAAATCTGACATCAATCTGAGCCTCGCAACACTGAAATAATCACCCACCCATCAGCCCCAAAATCGTCGAGGTAAACGAAACCTTATTTCCAAAACACCTTATTTTTAAAAATGCAACGAGCGGGTACACGCAACGAACAGGTAGACAGGCTGGTGTATACTGATCACATCGGAATTACCAGATAAGATCATTTCCACCACTGCCCCTAGCCCTGATTTACCCCTAACCCTGTCCCTCTTCAGATCGGATCGTCAGGACCCATTTTGGTGGAAACGTTATCCAGCCTCTATACGCCACGTTGCAGTCGTGAGAGCTACTGTAGTTTTGGTCCGTTCAAAACGCGATTGGAACATGTAGTATAGGTGTATTAAATATTTGTTCCTACTCTATTCTGTCACGTGACCAATCTGACCGCTTAAAAATCCAAAATATACCCCCTCCTACAAGCCCACAAATCCGTCACCCGCCAAAATCGAACTCACAAACTCCCCAAACCTAAATCACGACACGTCTCAATTTATCTTTAAACTGTATACACAACATCTCTCAACACATCACCACACAATACCACAAAAAAAACCACCACAATGGACGAACCAAGCTCCTCGCCACTAGACATGGTCTCCGTGCGCTTCCGACGTGCCCTGCAGGTGTACCAGCACTACGTGGACAAATGCGTGCCTCACAAAATGAACCGATGGGTGGCGTTTGGCGTGTTGCTGGCGCTGTTCATGCTGCGGATTCTCATGGCCCAGGGCTACTACGTGGTCTGCTACACGCTGGGCATCTATCTGCTGAATCTGTTTCTGGCGTTTCTGCAGCCCAAGTTCGATCCTTCTCTCAAAAGCGATCTGGAGATGGAGGACGCCGAAGAGGGCCAATTACCCACCGAAGAGCCCGAGGCCTCGTCTTCTTCCGAGGAGTTCAAGCCGTTCATTCGGCGTCTGCCCGAGTTCAAGTTCTGGCACTCTGCGACGCGAGCGACGGTCATTTCGCTGGTGTGCTCCTTCATTCCAGCCTTTGACATTCCCGTCTTCTGGCCCATTCTGCTCATCTACTTTTTCATTCTCTTTTCGCTGACCATGAAGAAGCAGATCCAGCACATGATCAAGTACAGATACCTGCCCTTTGACATTGGCAAGAAGACGTACAAGTAGGAGGGAGGGCACATCATCACAACTAAGACACAGTACATACGCCAGGTACAGTACCGGTACGTTACTGCTAATGCAAAAGGATACAACTATGTAAAGGAAAGGACGGATTCAATTATGGCTGATTAATGAGTAGACCACTTGGTAGTTGGATCCATGAACTAAATATATGTTAATGGCGAATAACGATATGTGCTTAGTCAGATCATGAATCTCGAAGTGTATCGGTCTTGGTTAACACAACACAATTACCCTGTAGTGCTCCGATTGAGCTGAAAATCTACGTGGTAACTACTCAGTGCTGTAACAACCAGCTGGTAAAAAATTCAAGTTGAAATTAATCATTTTGAAGACTTCTCTTCTCAGTCGGCACAACACCACCATACAGCCAAACATTCAGATGACTTCAGCCCTGCCAAAATACACGCTACGGGATCCGCATCTAAACCATCGCAATCCACGCGTCTAGGGCTTCATCTTAGTGCCAATTTTGGCTGCAAAAAGTTACTTGGCGAGTGCCAAACTAATGAGACTAGTTGTAGAACTACCTTACACTACCGTACGGGTACGGAGGTAAAGTGTAGAGGAGTGACTGTATTGGTTCGGAGACTTTGAATAGGACATTCGATCACGTGATGTCTTCTTGGAGTTCAAAAAGTCACTCATTGAGCTGTACGAAGAACATATCCTCGTGACCACAAGGTAACAAACACCCCCCTCACCACATGTAACAGACACTGTACTTGTACCCGATGATAGATTGCTACTATGACCCCGCCAAGCGGCTAACTCGATCTAGGAACGAGCTATCTTATTTCCGGGTCTATCTCCAGCTACAGTCGCGAGTATTTTCTTTTACGGAGAAATACTCGGAGAAAAAACTACAAGGTCTCAGACATCAGGACAAGTCCCGCAGTCCCGCAGAACCCTGCATTTCCTTCTCGGTACCGAACACGCATCGGCGGTCTCTTTTCACGGTTGCCATACATGTCTGCTGTGCTTTCTCTGGGAGTCGTAATCGTGTCTTTGTAACTCCTTCTATCTCCATACGGTTAGGTTGGACAGAAATGGCCCTACACTTAACCCCACTAATAACTAGACTAAAACATGGGGTATGGGGTTTGGCTGCTTGGCAGTAGCGTCTAGGCATCTCCGAGAAAGTCGCTGGTTCAAATTTTTGCCAAAACAGCAATGCATCAGATCGGTTTTTCTGAATCGGGGGTTTTGACATATTTCGCAAAAACCCTTGCTTGGCATTTTACGAGGACAAAGATACGCTTCCGCGGGGAATCGTATAAAAACAGACTCTACAAGTGTAGCTCGAGACGACAGACAGGCAAAATAATCTTTTTTTACGATCTCTCGTGTCTCGTAAACTTCTTGCTAAAATCCTTACTTAGCCCCACAAACTCTCTGTTCTCCGACGAGCAGTGGGATCCTCCCCGTTCGTGAGACATTGCTGTGCATTTCAGAAGCTCGAATCAACGGTCTACAGGTGCTGGCAGAGGGTAGGTGGTTATTTCCGACTTGAGTGTTTTCCCACACACTCAAAGAGACCCTTTTCATTGCACCAGATTCAAATTGCTGCTCTCGAGAGTTCTCTAAATTGAACAAGAATTTCTCCTACTTGTAGCAAAATCTGAAACTGAGGTTGAAAGCAATTACTCATTTCGCCCTTCACTCTCTCAAGTCCGAGAAATCTGCCGTAAAATCTGCCAAGAAGTATTGCTTTTTTGCGTCACGTGATGTATCGGTAAAACCGGATTTCGGACCTTGCCCTAGGGGATCACGCACCTAAGGTTTCATATGCAGACCTGGCTTGCATAAGGTTCACAAGTGCATGCCAATGCGTCCGGTGCATACTTCAGGGTTAGGGTTGCTGAAATAGGATTTTCTTCGATCGCTCATGTACAAAAGTTGGTTGTTTGGTCCCAACCACGATCGAGAAAAGCCAAATGATGTGTGCACGGAATCGAATAATTTGGTGAATAAAAATAAATTCTTAAATTCTCAAAAGTTGGTCGAATTGAGCTTCGATGAATACGGCTAAAGGACCACGAGCAAGAGCCGGACAGAAGAGAACGATCTTCCCTCAATTCCGGGTCTCAAAAGGGCTGCTTTCATTTAATGCATTTAATGCAACAGCAATGCAAGTTTCGATTCACCTCCTTGACCCCTGTTTAGCTTCTGATGATGAACATGAACATATGGTGGTTATGAACATCAGTTGGATGTCCCAAAAGGTATTATCACATGGAGAGAAGTGGGACTATTAGGTCATGTGAATAGGAGAGTGGGAATGGGTACAAACTCACGTTAGGGAGGGTTGGATTTGGCTGGATTTATTGTACAATTGTTGAATTATTGTTGGTGCGATTAAGCAAAAACAATTGAGTAAAGTCGCACAGCCACATTTTCCGGAGTTGATTGCTGACCCTCGATCGGTACGATCGGTACTGTCCCGGGCAACATGAGACTAGTTTCATTCTATTCCTTGGCACATAATCTATAACTTGTTGCGCCATACACCTTCGCTGCGTGTGAGCTGCAAAAGGGAGTTTCCAGGCACGGCTACAGCTCGGATACCCAAAGGAGCAACCTAGAGGTCTTGCTGTTGCCCTCAAACAGCTGAGGATTTCAAGTCTACGTCTTGTCACGTGTCCAACTGAAGAAGTACTGGCAGAAATAGTTTCTGCTAAAGCAGGCACGGCTCGACACTCGTATTATTATACAATGGCTACTTGTAGCTAATTAATGACAAGGTACAATGAGAGTTGGCCAGGCACCGAATTCGCTGGCGACGGCCGTATAGCCCTGGCAATTATCGCTCAGCCATCTTTCCTTTTTTTTTGGCAAGTTTGTTTTTTCTCGCTTGCGCCTTGCGGTCGAAGTTTAGCTTGTCTTTTTAAGCTCCAACTATGATAACCACGTAGTTGGGGGTTTAGTTGGACTGGGAGAGTGAGGACCCTCTGGAAAAAGGAATATTAATGCTGGAAAAAAGGAATATTAATGCTGGAAAAACCCAACCCTGAAAAACGAAATATAGCAGCATGTTCCTGAGGGGTAGACGGCAGTGTCGGCAGTGTCGGCAGTCTCTATCACGTTCATCTACTTGTACTGTGTCCAGCATTTACAAATTCATTACTCACGTTTAGCAAGACAGAGTTGACACATAACGGGCCTGGGTCTGCATTAGTGTGGATTTGCAATCAGATTTCGATGTAACACTGTGGTATGTAGCAGAGCGTCCCAGAAACCGAGATCCGTATTGAGCCCTACAAGTAGCCACTCGATCGAAATAATTCTCTTAGGGGTGGTGTAGGTACTTTCCGTGAAAGTTCGAGATTACCGTATTTACATTGGAATGATAAGAAAAAAAAGAACTTTGGGTGGAAACGGGAAAAACTCCATAATAATTCCAATAAAAATGCTGGAGCCGAAATTCAAACGAACATCAACTGCTTACATTTTTTCCCTGCTATTGAATCACTGATACCACAATTTCCACCTCAACAACGACCCCTTTGACGGGACCCAAATCTCACCGACACTAGCGAAAAGTCTATTTCGTGCGGCTTTTTCACCTTTGACAAACACTGACAAAAACACCCCAGTTATACTTTACCACTGTCGCGTCTTAGCCTCTTATTCTCATCAACATCGAATATAAGCGAGGTGGGCTGTATCGATTCTGACAGCCTGAAAAACGTGGGGCGCGAGTCACAGAAAGTACCGATTTGTAGGGTAGGAATTCTTTAGCACAAGAAAACCGTCGCGTGACATATCGTACTTGCAGTAGTCAGTACATTAGTCATAAAAATACAGACTAAAACGACAGTAGCACTCCCTTGCGAAATCTTCGAAGTAGACCACCGGTTGCCACCACACCACCGTCGCCGTCAGTCACGCCGTATAACTCCTCCAGCACCCCCTTTGTGTCTCCGCCTTTCTCACCACAGAAAAAGGTAATCGTCAACTCTGTAGCCGAAGCCCTATGAAACCTTGGGGTCCGCGGCTGTGAGACACAGGGCCATTTAGTCTGGGCCCGAGCCCCTCAGGCGATATTGTTGGGGCGGGTCAGGTGTTTGGGGAGCCCGGTGGGGCCATATTGATTAGTTATGTTCCAGGTGTACCATGGATACATTCATGACTAAGCTATGATGACTCTCTACTTGTAGCGTATGTAATTGCAGCAACACGACATTGAAGAAAGGCGACTACTGGCACTGTACATACGACTCTGCACCGTGAGAAATTCTTTGTCGAAGTTTCTCAGCGTACTTGTACAGGTAGATTGATAATATTCACCACTAGTAGTACATCACTTGTACCCCTTTCACATGTCTCTAACTGTTTGACATGCCACCAAATTACTGTCTGGCACACCACCAAACGTCACCCGATTCTCAAGCTTGCCTCTCTTTCTGGTTCCTTTTTCCCGATTTTCTCTCTTTTTTCTCGTTTTTCCCGATTTCCAACATAATTCGCAACCCCCCACTTCTCCCTCCCATTATCTCGGAAGTCAAAAAACGACACCACCTCTTGGCGCATAAAACACGTCTGGGACAAGGGGCCATTAATAAACCCGAAAAGGCTTTGTGTGGGTGGTGCCCCTTGGCACATGTGTGATGTAGGGAAGTGAATATAATATTCTTGCGATGCCCGGAAAAATCGGCGAAAATGCGTACCGTGTAGAGCGGGCGTTCAGGAGCAATTCTGTTGATTTGGCGAGTCGCTGGGGTTATTCCACATGTAAAAAAACAATTTTGAAGAAATTCGGTCACTTCCTCAAGTCGGCAAAATCTTCGGCCAAAAATAGCGTGAAACACACTGTACGCTGTAAAATGAAATTTTGTCCAAACGAAGATGTGGAGATGTGGGGAGGTGTGAGGTGATGCTCGTACCTGATTTAATGGTTCTACTTATACCGAATTTCTACGTGTTATTCCTTTGATTGGGTCATTAATTGGTCTATAAATAAATAAGAATGCGAGGAGAGGGTTTTATGCGACAATGATGGAGGACTCGGATGCAATGGAGATTTCGGAAACCTGGTAGGGCTCCGACTTATGCAGCTGGGTCGAGTCGTCCTCAACGATGGTGGTTGTGTTGGTGTTGGTGTTGTTGTGATCAAGGTCGTCCTCCTCGTCGCTCGAAGACGAGTAGTACAGCTGGGGAGCCTGCAGGTCGTCCACGCTGGTGTTGTTGGTGTTGTAGAAGCAGGTGGTGGAGGCCGCAGAGGCAGCAGCAGCGGTGGCAGCAGCCTCGCACTCGACCAGCTCCTCGTCTTCGTCGTCTTCTTCGTCATCGACCTCCTCGATGCTTTCGTATGCCTGGTAGGTGTAGTTGGGAGTCGAGACCTGCTCGTACTCGTTATCACTTTCGTCTTCCTCCATGATGTGCGATGGGGTGGAGGAGGTGTTGGAGGTGTTGATGGCGTTGGTCACGTCCTCGGACGAAACAATGTTCTTGTTCTGGGCCAGGGTGTGGTGGTTGTTGACCTTGCCCTTGGCTCGTCGCTCGGCCAGCTCGTCCATCAGCAGGTCCACGAGGTTGGCGTGCGAAACCAGCTGTCGCAGATGGAGATCGGGTCGCGAGGCTTCCTTGGTCAGCTTGTGCCGGGCCTTGGAGGCGAGGAAGTAGGTGTCAGCCATGGAGGCAGATGCGATGGAGGAGTTCATGTTGTGTGAGAGGAGGGAGGCGAGGAAGGTAGTTGGCTTGATGCAAAAACATCTGGGAAAGAGGTCGATATATATGTGGGTAAAGCCGAGAGAGGAGCTGAGCTAGAAAAAGACAAAGTGGACGGGAGGAGGGTTTGAGCAAGAGTCTACTTTGCCCAGAGGTAGTGAGCTAGTCCGATGAAATGTTAATTGGCTTGCGCTGGTTTTCATTTTGTGTTTTTCCACAAACCACAAAACGCAAAGTGCAAGCAACGAGCGACTTAGTGCGAATTCAATTTCCAAACTTCGATCAGGTGGAGGCAGAGGAGGGCAAAGGGGAGATGGAGTAGAGTACGGTGTGAAAGTTCACAGTGAGGGCACAGTACGTGTTCGGTTTGTGTGTGTAGCTACAGTACAATCTGACTGCAGGTAGCAACCACCAAGTCATATCCGAAATGTACACCTGCAAATGTCCTACATCTCCAATCCTCCAATCATGTATTCGGACGGAGTTAACCAAAACTTTTTCGCTGTGTTTCGCTGTTTTTTCGTTTTTCCCGCTTGCCAGATGCACATCTCGGAAGCCGGAGTTGAGAGGGCGATTATGAATTGTAATAGTCAGGAACGGCGAGAACGGCGGAGATTCGGACTTTGCACGGTGCGAAGGTCGAGGTGTAATCTGAATATCGTCTGACAAACGTTCACAAACCGAAAACGTCCGACAATAATTGCAACCCTTGTTCAATCAATGTGTCACCCCATTCTCCCCAGATTCAATCTAAACCAGCACTACCCCGTTCAACCGCTAAACTCCCTGTCAAGCCTCCTTCACGATCCTGTCATGGAGACATTGCTACCAGTAGAAAACCACGCCAGACGAAAAAGACGCCAGCAGCAAACTACGCCAGAGGAAAACACGCCATAGTGGGTCGACCGTGGTAATCGCCGTGCTAGAAAAGAGGTCGTACGTGTACATCTACGCGTACAGCCGTGTCGAAGTAGTATCGAAGTCGTATCGCACAGAAATATCGAAGCTGCACCACATTTGTCAGTATTTCCATCCGCATACACCACCCTGCTTGCCCGCACTCTCCGATGTTGCGGCTCACTTTTGATTAGACCCGTTTGTCAGCTTTGTTCCAGGCTTGGGCCAGGCGGATGTGTGGAGAGCTAGTGCGGCTTTTACTGCGGGCTGGAGGGCAGTTTTGACGGCGCTACAGGTGAGCTATGGAAACTCCAAAACTACCACCGTACTCGTGAGATCAACGCGAGTCGAATGAGATATCGAACAGCCCGTTTCCGCGACTTCTGGCCCGCTTTCCTGAGCCTTTCACGTTCCCTCCACCTCCAGTCTTGTCTCCCAAACCCAAACTTTTGCACGCCGCACAAACCCACGCCTTGCGGACCAGGTTCAAGGCTCTGAGAATGAGCCGCAAACAGGCGGTGGTTTCAGGAACGTTTGGCGCTAGTAAAACGGCAAAAAAACGGCCAATCTGGTGGTGGTCTCATCGGGGAGTATCACGTGTTTGGGAGGCACCGATGGTACCATATTTGGAAGGAAAGATTATTGTTTTTGGCTGCTTCACGTAATATTCATCACCGCCTTGGCTGCATGGAATACATGATAAATGTGTGGATGTTCTGCACAACACAACACAACACAACATGACCCATAGCCTTACAGATACGGTCTGATTGTCACATCCTGTCAGTCGTGGCCTCACAGTCACAGTTACCGCCTGATAGTCATGGCCTCACCCACATCCCCAGCCCCACACTAACAGCATGGCGCCACCGCCACTAGATCGTGTTGGCCAACATGGCACCACCAAAGTAGCTAGCCGCATCAGTCAGCGCATCGTGCTCCGCCGAACTCTCGCACTAACCTCCTCCGCGTCAACTTGCCGTGGCTTGTGCCAAACCCAGTTTTGTTTGCTTCATCGAGGTCTTTTCAGACCGGTACAGTTCATGCCGGTGCCCTATTGACCCTATCGTGCCCTATCTATAGCTATAGGGTTGTTCAAATGGGAAATTTGGTATAAGTGGTCCAGTCATGATGTACCAAGTGTCACGTTTGCTTGCTGTCCCTATGGCAACAGCTGTCCCTATAGCAACAGCTGTCCTATAGCAACAGCACGTTTGGTTTCATTCTACCATCACCTCACTCACCCCCACAGCCCCCCACCTCTTGGAAGCGCATCAGAAG
Source organism: Yarrowia divulgata (assembly GCA_900519045.1). NCBI lineage: Eukaryota > Fungi > Ascomycota > Dipodascomycetes > Dipodascales > Yarrowia > Yarrowia divulgata. The sequence goes on from ULGQ01000005.1 coordinate 1,838,018, forward strand.
CAGCATTTTGGGAGATGAAAAGAGTCGTGCAGGAGATACAGACGGTAGGCATCTTTGGATGACTCGAAGTAATTAGTTTCACTTGAGAGGGGTGCCTTGTGGCAGAGTTCGGTATGTACTTTCGTCAAGAATGCAAGTATCGTTACCGGTACTTGTACAATACCGTCGCTACACGCTGGAACACATATCTACGAGTACTCCGTACTCTTGAGTGGTTGCATACGCCTGAAAATCGCTACACGCCCCGATCCGTTGCCCTAATGTCTTTGATGGCGGCTCTGCCCTGTTCGGAACGATCCTTGTCTCGAACGGAAAAGATCCAACCCCCTTCCAGGCAGGAAAACAGCCCTAATTCATAGATGACGTTTATGACAGCAACGTCTTCTGAATTGGGTCAATTGGTAATAAACTAACTGGACCAACTGATAGCAGATGTGGTTACTCTATGAACCATCAGAAGCGCTCTAGAGTTGTCAGAAAGCGCTCTAGAATCATCAGAAAGCGCTCTAGAAATGCTCCTGTTTCTACCAGACACAGTATGTACATACAAACGTGGTAGGTCTCGAATCCAAACAGCTCTCTCACCACGGCGTACCCTGACAATCGCTCGTCACAGTCAGTCAAACCCAGAGCTTACCTCCTATCAACCCAGTCTCCCTATCTACATCCCTTCACCTCGCTGTAAACATTCCTGGACCACATGTGGCTGTACCAACGAGAGCCGCGAGCCCTAACTGGTATTAAACCTTGGTCGCTACTATTGAACTTTGTCGGGCTGCCGAGCCCTAGATGGGCATCTATAGCAATGTTCTAGACGTCATCTGAGCGTTCCACGGCGGTCCTAGAGCTTTGGTATGAACTTGTCGTGCCAGAAATCCATCATTAATCATCCTTGGTCTCCACTTGTCTCCACCACCTCTCTCCAACGCACCCCATGTTTCAAGCCCTACATCCTGGAAGTACCACACCTTCTCCAACCTCCAACCTCTTAGACAACACGATCCTGTCTCTGCAACCTGAAAGTTTTGTCATCAAAAGTTTTGTCGTCTTTTTGTCGCCTTCTGCCAAGACAAAACCTCCGCGGTACATTCCACCACGGACAGTCTCAATGTTCCGGTACCGTCTTGCCCTACCTCAAAGAACAATGGGCATGTGGAAGATCGGGGAGGGACTCCGAAGTTGCTACTGCAGGTCGGCAACCGGGCCAAACCAAACCTAACTCAACCCTACTTCGATCCCTATAGCAAGACAAGGAATACATACAAGGCCAGCAGAGACCACCCATGCATCGTCTAAAGAAGGAGGAGACTCACGTACATCTACGGTGCACGCTGGTTCTGAGTCAGAAGCAGCCATGAAAGCAGATACTTGTGTTCCCTTGCACAGCCGAACATTTGTGGACGCTGAAAAAGTAAACGTTCGGATAACGAAGGTTTGGATGGAAGGTCGGGTTCATACACGGCTCAGACATTCGTTGTTGGTCTGAACTGAGATCGGAGTTCGAGATCGGATTCAGAGCGGTCGAATAAAACGATCCATCTAATAATTATCCCCTTACCTCCATTATTCGTCAGTCTATATCGTTTTCGCTGTTGCGTTGTTTGGATTTTCTCAGAAAAAAGGTAACCTCAATAATGGTCATAAATGGTCATAAATGGAGTCAAAAGGTGCCAGAAAAATACGTCAGCGATTAGCCGGTCTCCTGTAACCCTTACAGAACCCCCAGCACACGCTCAGACTTCAATTCAGCCGCTTAAACTTTCATATCCGCTGTTTGTCCATGACGTCGTCCTCTGCAGCTCTCACGCATCTCCAGCAATCTAACTTGCTACGGTCACGATCGATCCCAGAGGGGTAGAAAGTGGTAGTGGGGGCTTGTGCGTTGATCCTGATCCCGTACATGACTGTTCCTGTTGATCGTGCGGGATTCGGGCCGTTTTTCCAATACATTCCCTTGGTGCTTTTGAAATGTACACCATCGGTGATACACCCTGCAACCACTTCAAGAAGGAGCAGCCACAATTATTTGTTGTTACAACTCGGCTTATCACACGTGGCCAGCAATTGCTCAGTATCAATCAACCCTCTTTTTCCCTTGGCGCTATTACGTCACTCCCATAAACACTGAAGATCACCTCGCTTACAGTAGACTATACCTTGTAGACTCTTTCTTGTTGACCTACCTACTTCTGGTCGCCGAAACTAGAAGCGCGTGTGCAGATCACGTGTTGGTCACTTTTGCCTGGGTCACGTGACGGTCTAAAAGGTGCAGTACAAGTAAAGTGGTTTCGCGTTTAGCGAGGTAATGCACGCTATTCAAGGGTTGTATATGTTTAATATGAGAGAGGCTGTGAAGGTGAGATCGATCAAAGGGGTGCAAATCAAAACAGGAAGGATTGGATATTCATCCTGTGCCATATCCATGGACAACTGAGGGCTGTGGTATAGAATCTGAGTGAGAAACATGCCCTTTTTTATTGGAAAGCCTGTCAAAGGACGAAAACGAGGGCTGTGGATATGTGAATTACATCGTTGTAATCAGCAAGAGACGGTGAATCTAACGGTACCAAATTCAATGTTTTTGGGCCTATATTGAAGGACTCTCAGTTACTCCACCTTAATCGTGCCCAAACATCACCAATGAGTGCATGCCATAGAAATTCGATGGCGAGGTGAGATACACAAAATTTGATTGTTTCAGTCACATTTTTGGGTCAAATTCAGCTACCCTACCAACTTTCACCTCGTTCTGAGCATTATTGCTGGAGTTGTAATTTTGCCTCCATATTGTCAACAAAGTTTAGTTGCATACTTGGGTTTTGTTAATGAACACACCTTACTGTAGAGTCTTCAGTTTTGGCACAAGAGCTCACAAATTTTGACAGAACGACATAACGATACAGCTAATCCGTCTCAGCTACTTTTCTGAGCCCCACCACCTCTCCCACCCCCTCTTTACACTCCCCAATTTTCCCCTATACTTCCCAATAAAGCTGCATCTACCAGTACACGTCAAAGCTTAAAAGTACACGCACCACCATACACACCACTTCACACGACGGCCGTATTTTTCTTCCAGAGCCACCCATGCCTCGAGAAATCATCACCATTCAGGCGGGCCAATGCGGCAACCAGATCGGAGCGCGTTTTTGGGAGCAATTGTGCCGAGAACACGGCATTTCGCCGGACGGCAGCTTTTCGCCAGCTACAAACACATCCACCAACGTGGTAGATCGAAAGGAGGTTTTCTTCTACCAGGCTGACGACACTCGGTATGTGCCTCGAACGCTTCTGCTTGACCTGGAGCCACGTGTCATCAACTCCACGGCTCTGGAGTCTCCTTATGCTCGCATCTACAACCCCGAAAACGTGTACATGAGCGCCGACGGGTCTGGAGCAGGCAACATTTTTGCGTGTGGATATTCTGCCGCGGCTAAGATGGCAGACACGTTGCTGGACATGCTGGATCGAGAAGCCGACGGATCGGACTCGCTGGAGGGCTTCATGCTGCTCCACAGTATTGCTGGAGGCACGGGAAGTGGAATGGGCTCGTTTCTGCTGGAACAGATCCACGACCGGTACCCCAAAAAGCTGATTCAGACCTACAGCGTGTTCCCATCGTCGTCGCAGGTCTCGGATGTCGTGGTCCAGCCCTACAACAGTATGCTGACGCTCAGACGACTGGCAGAGTACGCAGACTCCGTGGTTGTGTTGGACAATGGAGCGCTGGGAAATATCACGGCCGAGGCTCTTCGAGTGCAATCGCCGACATTTGACCAGACAAACCAGCTGGTCGCAAGTGTCATGAGTGCCTCTACAAGCACTTTGAGATACCCCGGATACATGCACAACGACCTGGCGTGTATTCTGGCGTCTTTGGTGCCCTTCCCACGTCTGCATTTCCTGTCCACAGCCTACACTCCGTTTTCAGCCGACGTACTGGACGCCAACCCCTCTGGAGGCTCGTTTGCAGTGCGGAAAACCACAGTTCTCGATATCATGAGACGACTACTGCAGCCCAAAAACCGCATGGTGTCTGGGTCTGTTTCCAGACAATCTCGATACGTGGCGCTGTTGAATATCATTCAGGGCGAGGACATTGACCCCACAGACGTGCACAAGGCGCTGTTGCGAATCAGAGAGCGAAATCTGGCGCCGTTTATTCCCTCCACGCCTGCTTCGCTGCAGATCTCGCTCACGAGACGGTCTCCATACATTCCCACGTCGAAATCGCGAGTCTCAGGGCTGTCTCTGGCCAACCACACATCCATCACGTCGGTGTTCAAGCGAACAATGGACCAGTTTGACAAGCTGTACCGCCGGCACGCGTTTCTGGACCAGTACCGAAAGGAGGAGATGTTCAGCGACGGGCTGGGCGAGTTTGACGAGGCCCGAGAGGTGGTCAACGGGGTGGTGGAGGAGTACAAGGCGTTGGAGCCTTTGGGAGAGTGAGGGTGCATTAATATTTAACGAATGAATAATTTTGACGATTGACGATTGACGACACTTCTCTTACTTTATGATAACATACTGTATATTACAGTGCTGTAGACTCATTTCTATACGGTGAACATCGAATCTGAGAAGACTACTACAGTGAGATTCCAGTGATACAGTAAAATCTTCAGTACAGTCCTGTACTTCTTTTTATTATAATTAGCAATACACATACTCAGTATTGTACAGCACAGTACTTGGAAATCGTAGTAGCTACTTGTAATACTTCAGCACAAGGCTGAGCAATGTATCATGCAGAAAAAAAATGTGTAAGGCCAGTTGACAAGTGGCTACTGACCTGGCCATGACAGAGTGCCAGAATTTTGACAGGACGTTATTTACGTGGTATTAAGTATTCAGACAAAAATTCAGCCAAATCGGCCACATATTCACCGCTCTGAGGGTCCCCGATTGTTGTAAAACTAAACGTGAAACCCCCACAATACAATCAACACAAGTCGGAAAGACATAACAAACTCACCTACGCTACAGAGACACTACGGATACTGTATTTGGAAAATTGATGCTAAATTGCAAGTTAACGGCGATTCCAATGGTAAAGTACCCGACTTTGTAGCGTTACTCATTGTGGCGTTACAAGCCGGTAATTTTGGCATCACTGGAGCACCTCTACCGGTCACTAATACCAGCTCAAGAGCTCGTAAAACCACGCTGAGAAACTATGGGGGTGTTGAATCTTGCATTGATCCATGTGATACAGTTTCTGACTTCTCTATGACTATCTACAAGTTCCTAGAAGATCTCTGGCTAAGACTCATACTTCAAACACAGCCCCACGCTCCCATACCCACAAAACCCCGTCACAAGGGGTATTGAAATGATCCCACGGAACTGCTCGTTTCATCAGGAATACTCTCAGCTCCACCGTCCTGCTACAACTCGCGAAAATTCCGCTTTTGGTTTCGATCTCAAATAAGGTGGACCGAATTTCCACCGAATTTCCGAGCCGCACGCCCAGGGGTGCTGTTTTGGTCCCTCTTGAAAACGGTTTAAAAGACTGGGATTCGGCTGAAACTTTGTAGGAAGATGTATTATGGGATCATCACGTGACGCGAAAAATCCCAACTCCACTGCATCAAAACTGAGCGTGGTGCATAGCCTCTGGCTTTAGTGAGCAGGACTAAGTATACGAATGCTGATCTTAGCTAACCTCAGCTAAAACACTGAGATGAAACCAAACTCCCAACTATAGCAGGGTGTTGTCAAGTAAGCCCAAGTAATGTTTTAGAATCAGGCCAAAATGTCGTTTTTCCAGATTTCATCAATGTAAAGAAGCAGACTTCACCGATGTCCTTGAACGTTCCAACTTCTCCAATATCGCTCTAGAATCCTGCAACACTTGAGCTCAAAAAACTGATACCAACCTGTGAGATACAACATAGATACCATAGAAAGATACACTGATGGTTGATACAAGGGCACAAACTTACAGAACGAATGACTCAAACACCATCTACAAAAGCGTGTCTCTGTTTTTCAAAAGCGTGTTACCGTTTTTCCTGACGACCATGATATCCTAGTTCACGAATACTTGGTCAGACTCTGCTTTCCATTATTGGATTGTATTCTGCATCTGGCAGACGAATAAAATCATCAGAGAGCTGTCAAGTTAAACCACCAACACCATGGATTCATTAGATTACTGTTGTAGCTACTGTAGACTGTCTTTCATTTGTCTAACTACCTTACAGTATATGTACTGTAGCTGATGTAGTTTTGCAGTTCATAACTTGAGCAACAAAATCTTGGAGAAACATCCCCGTTACGTATACGCCTTGCTTTACGCACAAATAAGTCTCTATTAATACTCAAAGTAATTCTTCCAAACACCACTATGTTCAAGTGTACTGTATGACACCAGCCAGCCACTCTCGTCTCGTCTCTCGTGCTTCGCACTCAAGACCCCACCACCATAATCTGCTTACCCTCCACCTCTGGAAAATCACTATCCACAAACACCACCGAACTTTCCATGGATCGAACAACCTCCACCATTGCTCTTCTTGCAACTCCTTCTCTGAGCCGAACTCCAGGATTCACGCTCACCCTGTTTCGCACTAGAAAGTCACAGACCGCATCTCTGAACATCTCTCCAGACTCGTTTTGCCTGTTCAATTCGTCCAGGCTCTTTTTTTCTCTCTCCAGCTTGTCCACAACGGCGTGCAGTTCAGTCTCACTCATCTCGTCGTATTGTGTGGGCTTGAATTCGCTCTTGAGCTGCAAAAGCCCGACCTTCTGGCTCCGAAGCCACTTTCGCTGTCTCTTATGATGACCTCTGGTTTTTCGCAGCTCAATAAGCCTACCCTTCAACATCCCCTCCCGATCCTCAATCTCACGATGGTTGTCGATACTCGTAGTTCTGAAATCACGTGACACTTGCTCCAAAACGTCCGCTTTGATGGCAAGTTCAGGCACAGCGCGTTTCACCTGGCCATGCTCGGTCTTGTGTCTTGTGTGGTCTCTGTCCAGAGCGTCCAAATACTCTTCGAGGTGAGTCAGATGAGCCCTTTCGAGATCCAGTTTCTCTCTCCACACTTTTTCACAGCGTTTCTCATCATCGTCATAGCTCAACATCATGTGGTCAATGAGCGTACAGTCCAGAGTGTCTGCGTTTTGAAAGTCGTCAGTTGTCGGGGTTTTGGTGACTGCACGAAACCTCATCGAGTTTTCGCTGCACACAAACGTGGGACCTACAATGTCCACTATGGAAGACAGACTCCAGGTTTCCGGGTGGACTCTGATTTCATCAAAGTGTTTCGACTTGAAAAACGCCCACACAAGTTCGTCCTCCACGTTGAGCAAAGAGAGGATTGAATTTTTCAACGGCACAGGCGACTCTTCCTTTTTAACGGACACAAGCGACTCGACTGCAACGACCTGGACCACGCCAGCGTCTTTCAAATTCTCCAGCCGCTTGGTCAGGGCCTTTTCGTCTCGTGTTTCCCAAACGAGAACGGTGTGTGAGAATTGCGACAAGATGTTGGCAAGCAGATGGTGTTGCAATTCGGAGGCCTCGTTTTTGACGGAAATCAGCTGCAGCACTACAGACACTCGACACTGTCTTTTTCGACTCATGTTCCACGCCAGCAGTTGTAACAGAGAAGGCTCGTAAGGCAGTAAAAGTAAGGGGCATGCCTTCACAAACCTCCTCACGTACAGAGGCAGCTTTACAGGAGGCGGGTATCCCAGTTTGAAGTTCAAAATTGCGGTTTTGAACGCGAAATCGGCCTTTCCGCGCTTGTATCGGTCCTCCTCCTTTTCCAGAGCCAGTCCTGAAGTGGCCACCTGCTCGGAAAGTCTGGTTTCCTCGTCTCTGGCGTGATCAAAGGCTCCCAGGGTTCTGGTAACGACTTTATCCAGAGATCTGTCGACTTGTTCGAGTTTTCCCGTGTCCCAAAAGTGCTGGAATTGACAGGCGCCCTGAGGATCGTTTTCTGCAATCGTTTTCATCAGGCTGATGATTCGGGACACTTCTTTGATCTCCTTCTTGGTCTGTCTGATTTCGTCTCTGGTTGTTTTGAGACTTTTGGAGTTCTCGTTCGTTCCTGAAAGACTTCTGTTGAGCTCCTCAACTGTTTCTCTCTCTTTGAGAACCGTCTTGACTTCGTTCAACTTTTGTGTGACTTCGTTCAGACGGTCGAGGTGAGACTGTACCCTGTCTTGGTGATCGTTTTCCAATTCAGGTACTTTGCAGGACTTGACGGTCTCGAAAAACTCGTCCCATGAAGAAGGCTGCACTTTTACGATACTGAGCACGTACGGGTGAAGAGTCCATTCTTCAGAACAACGGTCAACCGCTCGATTGTTGATCAGAAACGTGTTGCGTCTCTTGCTCTTGTTGATGAAGGAAACGCTCCTTTTGTTTTCAAACACTTGCACCGAGTATTGGTAATCAAAGTGGCCTTGGAAAATGGGCACGTCAGGCCCTCCACACAGAGTCTCGAAAATCCGATGCACCCACATGGGAATGGTATTTTTGCGGGGGCTGTAGGTGCGGGTGAGCGATTTGTTGAGAATGAGCGACATGAACTGGCCCCTCTGGAACCCGGTGTCTTCCCCTAGTTGGATGTCGTTGTCTGGGGATTTTTTGGTCATGGCTGAACAAGTCGTTAAGTGGGGGTTCTTGGTTAAACGGTAGGTGAAAGACAAACCACAGTGTGAATAGTTTGCATCTCTTTCACGATTGCTTTAGGAAACCGTCGCCACTTAGCTTACCGCTTTAGGAAGGTCAAGTGGTTTGGCAGGTAGCTAACGTGATGGTGGGAGAGTGGGAAGGTCTGGCAAGTACGTGGATTTCAGAGCAGTAGATATTTGGGATCGGTTTATGGTAGTAGTGGTTCTTGTGGTTTCGTTATTACCATCACCACTTGATCACTACTTATTAATATATTGAACTGCTTCACAACTCGAAAAGGTGACGTGAAAAGTCAGATGCAGATCAAATGACAGCTTGGAGAGAGATTTGGTAGGCTACTGTTAGTTGCGAGGTGGTTTTATTCAATGGATCGTTTTCTGTCCGTGTTCTAGTGTTTTTGTTCCTTCGATGTGTTTGTCTCGACTTTGGATTAGACAAGTTCAATCTCAAACCGTTACTTGGATAAATAGCCTCGAATCTGTCTCGATATTTCACGTTCACCGGATTTTTCTTTGCTTTCTTTTTTCTCTGCCTGCTCCAGTTGCCTTCTTGAGCCTCAGGAACCAGAGACTGGGGTGTCTAGCCTGTTTGTGAAGTTTGTTGATGATTTTGGAAACTATTAGTGGCTATTGTTGACTCCTTACGTCTGCCAAACTATTCGTAGTGGGGCTGTTCATTATTAAGAGCCTTCATGTCATTCCAGGAGTGAAAAATAAATACTGAAAAGATAGCAGGAAATGCAGCAGGAGTTGTACGAACACTCAACTCGGTACGTCTCTTCAAGCCTCTGAATTACTTCGATGTGGCTTTTGTCCAAGTCCTTAGATTCAACTATAGAAACCCATTGTCTTTTGTCGCACCAACCCAGGTGTCAAAGACATTTTTTATAATCACATAATACATTAACTATAAACAGACAAGACAATTTGGAGTTTGGTTGACTGTGTCAGTTTTGTTGATCTGCAACAAGCACTTCGGTTCTGCTGTGACTCTATCAACTGTCAAACAGAAAACGTGGCAGTTTTTGCGAGTAGCTCCAGGCGACTCTCCAGAGTTCAAATAAAGGTGCTGATCAAGATGCCTTATGATTATTTGAGCCCATCCTGCTGAATAGTTCACATCTGAATCCATACATTCATTTCCAGCGTTCTCTGAGGTACAAAGAAAAAAAGAAAAAAGATCAACACTGAAATTCAACCCCGGAGCTATTCATCTTGAAGAAACAAAACTAATACTTCCTAGCAGTTTATTTCGGTACATGTTCACTTGACTTTGCTACTCATGAATTTGTATCTTGTTCTTTCCATTCTGTCAAATATTAATTTTGAGACGGCATCACCAGGAATTTTTGGAGGGCCCATTGAACAACGAGTAACATATTTAATGACATGAGAAGTTGATCGATAAAGTCATTAGACTGGGCAGCTTTACATAAAAAATTACATCCTGTGTTTGATAACTTCTTGGTCCATTTGGCTGCTCTTATTACAGTAGATCAGCTTTATCATAGACGAATCGCAGTTGATAAGGCAATAAAGTCAAGTATGTAGTTGTAACTATTGACACTTAGTTAACAGCCCCACACAGCAATTACAAAAACTCATGTGCACCAGCACAATCAAAATACATTAAACAAATACAAATACAAATACATAAATCCCCCAATCATCAAAGATCAATCAAATCTTTGCTCTTCTCTCCAACAACCAGCAACTGTTTACCAGAGCTGATCTCAATGTCTCCATCAACAAAAACAGTGGGACAGTTCATCTGGTTAATAACTGCCGAAATAGCAGCAGTAGCCACAGTTCTGTCAAACTTGGAAGTGTCTATTTCAACACCAAGAGTTGAAAGATAGTCGATGATGGTCTGAGGGCTTATGACACTGTTCCTATCTTGCTGCTTCCCACATCTCTCCAGATGAAGCTGCAATCTTTTGATTTCGGCAGAAACAATCTCCAGCTGTCTTGGGATATCGCTCAGACGCGCATTAGCGGCTTGGTCGGAAATAGTCACATCCTGATGGGCTCTTTGGTACCGTTCAACCGTGTTATCCCACTGCTTGGTCAGTCTTTCAGTTTCTTGCAAGCCATCCATCTCCTGATATCTTTGGAAAGTGCGGCTCTCAGTGTCATAATGTTTCACGGCTGCGTTCCTTTCCTTGCTCAGTCTGTCCACCTTCTCTTTGGCTTCGTGGCACTTTTCGGACAGTTTGGCCAGCGCCTCTTCTTCTTGATCAAGAGACCCGAGCTCCGTCTCAAACTTCTTCTGGAGAGCTAGACATGTCTCTTTCAACGGAGGAATGTTGTCGATAGCGTACTCCAGTCTGTCGATAGGTGCACGAGCTTCGTAGAGCTTCTGGTGAGCAAGAGCCAGCTTCTCCTCCTTTTTCTGGAACACGCGTTCCTGCATCCAAACCTCACGCTCTAGAAGCTCGATTTTCTTGCGGAACCCCACCCGGACGTCCTCCTTGTCCTCGAAAGCGTTGACGATTCGCAAATCCAATCTTTCTGCGTCGTTGGCAAACGTTTTGGCATCTGGAGGAGCCGAGGTGCAAAGATAGCGGTAGTCGATGCTGACAATCAGAGTGGGACCTCTCACGTGACCTTCTGCACTAACCACTCGACCCGATCGAGGGTCGGTAAAGTGTCCCTTATCGGGCAGGAACCTGAGATGAGAAACACCCACCTCGTGAATCTGGAGCTTGGACTTGAGATACCCTTTCACGAGCGGGCTGTCGAAAGTGAGCAGCTCAAGAATGGACCGAGTGATGCCGTCACCTTGAAACTCGTACTCGTTAGACTCCTCCGACTCGTCTCTCACGTAACAGTCAATCGTCACATTGTAGGCATGGAACTGTTTCTTGCGGGCCTCAAAGAACTGTTGAGCCGCATCTGTCTCCACCACAAACGTCGTAAGGTGCTGTTTCAAATAAGTAAGCACCATCAGCTTTTGTGTATCGGAAGCCTCTCTGGAAAACCGAATGTACTTGCGAAGAGGCCCAACAATGATTTGTCCTGAGGCTTTTGCGGTGGTCAAAAACTTCATGAACCCAGCACCCATCATCAGGTCACGTGTGTCTGCGTCACAGCCGATAAACTTGTTGTTGATCTTCTGCTTGCGCGTTTTCGAAGGTGTAGACACATCTTTGCCATTCGCAAACTGCGCCGTCTTGTCCGTCAGCGCTTGTCTTTCCTTTTTGGCCGATGGAGTAAAATAATGATCTTCGCTGACTCGACGAGTATCCAACAACAGTTCATTTCCCTCCACATCTCTTCTCAGCTTGTTCAGAAACTCGAGTGCATATTCACGAGAAACCTCGGCCTGGTCGACCTCTTTCTCCTCCTTGTCAGTCTTGATTTGCAGTCTCTCCTGCTTCAGTCGCTTCAATTGAGAGTCCAGGACTCCCTCTAGAGAATTCTGATCGCCCCAGACATACTCATCATCAAAGGAGACTGCCTCAGAAAGTGGACTGGAGGCTTGAGAGTCTGGTGTGACAGAGGCGGCTTCATCGCTGTCGACATCTTCGTTGCCAACAAAAAGTGGACTAGAACACTTGCTCTTGACCATCTCCATGTTTCTGGTGCTGGCAGGCTCGAGTTTGGCAACGACCAAGTCGGTGCACGTGACAATCTCCACTTCTGGTCTGGCGTTCTCTGACACAAATATGACGTCATCAGAGTCGGAGTCTGAATCGGAATGCTTACCTGACTCTGGCTGTGGCTCTGACTCGGGCTGTGGCTCTGACTCTGATTCAGACTCTCGAGTGTCACGTGATCCAATATCAACAGGGTCCACTATTTCTCCCTTGATCATCCCAGTGACAAGCTCCACCAGCTCAAGCTGGTTAGGAAACACGCTCTTGAGCTGATCAACGATGGCGTCCAACTGCTCCAGGTAGTTTGTCTTGCTGGCCTTGAGACTTCCAACTCTGTCAATGACTTGGCCAAGATGGCTTCGCCAGTCGCGCAGGTTCTTGAGCTCCTCCGAATAGCGCTTCTCACAGCCGTCAGCCTTCTCCTTCAATAGGGGAAGCTGCTTCTGAAGTCCTTTTTTCTGCTGAAGGATCCTTGCATGTCTGTTCAAGCAGCTCGACAGGTAACACCTCACGGCTTCCAGCTTTTCGTGCTCGTTCTCAAGCTTCTCCAGCTCGGTGCAAGTCTCCTCAACCTCACGTGAATACTTTGCGTCGTGTTCACGTCGAAGAGCCTCGACATTGCAGTCCCGGATGGTGCTAAACACGTCTGTCCACTGAGTGCACTTGACTTTGAGAATCGTAGGACAGTGAGGAACCACAGCCTTGGTTTCCAAAGGCTTCACCGGCACCCAGTTCCCATCAGAGCGCACGTATTTCGACGAGCATGGCTGGGCAGGAGTTCCAACCTCCAACTCCACAATCTTCACAGTCGAAACACCAACACGACAGGGTCTGTTGCTGTGGACATGACGAAGAACTTCAGCAACATGAACGTCAATGTACTCCTTGTGGGGGTTGAGAGAAATGACTTGCTGAGATGATTCGTCTGTTCCCTTGACGAGTAGCCCCTGGAACTGTCCAAACTGATACTCCTCTCTGGGTCGCTTTTGAGAAAGGGAAAGATTCAGCTTCACCATGAAGGACCCTCTCTTAGCTGTTGTAGACCCTCCTGGCGTAGACTGTTTCGCCATTATGGTGTTTTTTCAGTCGCGTAGTGTGTATCTTGGTCGACGTAGATGAAAGGTATAGTATAGCCAGACACCCCTATTTCGCGTCACACTTTTGAGACATAACACGCTAAAGCGCGCTGACACTAGCTTGCATTGGAATGTAAGAGTATACTCATCATACTCTGTTGTCTGCGGTTGCTTATCGAATGTTTGACGTACTTTTCGAATCCTTGTCGACTTAAATCTACTTGTTTCGTATTTATTTCAACATTTTGACGAGCTGAAGACCGGAGGAGTTGATAACTCGATTAATTGAGACCTGCTTATTGCTGGAAAAATACACCGGCACGAAAATATTGATTTATCGTGCTGTTTTTGTCTCTGTCTTTTTCTTCGTACAACGTGTTAACCTCAAGAGTTTGTCAATAATATTTGTTTTGACAGCCAGAATGACCGAAAAGGGCAAGTGGAGTTGAAACCTGTAAGAGTTGGATGGTGTTTAATACAACAGTCAACTCTTGATTAAGATATTACTTCTGTCCAGTTCATACGACTGCAAAATGTCCTCATCTTCCAGCACAACCCATACGATGCTCTCCGACACATTTTTCCCCCGTCGATTTAAATCCCGCAAACAAAAGCACGTCGGAACTGCAGGATATTATTCAGCTCGCGATTCCGCACATTCCTGGGCCCTTTGTTGCGTCTCCATGTGGTTTTACGTGAATCCAGACTTTCAACATACAAATGCGTGGATCTGGCGTCAAAAAGGTGATTATCGACGGAACGGTTCTGGCGATAATCGAAAACACCACTGTAATAAAGTTGTTTTCGATTCTCCCAACGGCCAACTCTATTCTAACAGTGCCAACTGAAAAACTGTGGGGATTTGTCACGTAAATTAGTCAGCCGTAGTTTCAGCCAAGCTACAGCACGAGTAGTCCAGTCTTTAAACGCAGCAAGTATTAATCAGATTGGTATGGGAATAAGACCATTCACTTTTTTAGAGTGAGACGGTCATTTTGGTATTAGACACTACACTATTCCTCCTTAATCAATTTCCAGACCCACTTCTCGTTTGCCCAATAGTTGTCAAACGCTCCTCCCAGTTGACTCATTTGTTAAGGTTGTCGAGAGGACCCAGCGAACAATCTCCATATTGTTCACCCAACTACGGTACAGTACGAGTACTGTACTGTACAACCACTCTCGACCCCACTCGGTATCGTACCGTACAGTACCGCACAACACCTTTTGCTGCGCCCTCTCTCAACAATACCTCTTCCCCCACACACCCCCACTCTTTGCCCTTGCCCCTAATCACCCAATCATGCAAGCCACACATTTCGAGAGCCGTCCATTGCCAGACTGGTGGTGGTGATACAACAAGACTGAGGGACCTTGTGGTGGCTCAATTGATACACAAATACGTTCAGTGGGTCAACCCTAACCCTGGACCTGTTGTAGTGTCATTTAAAATGGTAGTACCGTTTTTTGCACCTCCACAAAAGCATCATTTGAAGCACCCCCAAGCCCTAACCACCTCCCCACATCCGCACCTTATCTAACATCTGTCAGTCATACTGTATAGCCAAAAGTCATACTCCTACCTTACTCCTACCTCACCCCAAAATGTCCCTCAAACAATCCCTCAAGGTCGCACTAATCCAATTCGCAGCTGGAGCCGATAAGGCCGCCAACATCGCCAAGGTGACCTCCAAGGTGGCCGAGGCCGCGCAGAACGGCGCCAAACTCGTGGTTCTGCCCGAGTGCTTCAACTCGCCCTACGCCGTGTCTGCCTTCCCCAAGTACGCCGAAAAGATCCCCGGGGGCGAAACGACATCGGCTCTGTCAGATCTCGCCAAGAAACACAACCTGTTCCTGGTGGGAGGCTCGTTCCCCGAGTCTGACGCCGGCAAGGTGTACAACACGTCGGTGGCCTTCTCGCCCTCTGGAGACATCATCAGCAAGCACCGCAAGCTGCATCTGTTCGACATCGACGTGCCCGGCAAAATCACCTTCAAGGAGAGCGAGACTCTGACCGGAGGCGACAAAATCACGCTGTTCGAAATGGACGGCTACGGTAAGGTCGGCCTGGGTATCTGCTACGATATCAGATTCCCTGAGGTCGCTGCCACGGCTGCTCGAAGGGGCGCCTTTGCCATGATCTACCCCGGCGCCTTCAACACCACCACGGGCCCTCTGCACTGGCATCTGCTGGCGCGAGCTCGAGCCGTCGACAACCAGGTCTATGTCATTGCCTGCTCTCCGGCCCAGGACCTCAGCTCGGGCTACCACGCCTTTGGCCACTCGCTGGTGTCCGATCCGCTGGGCAAGATCGTTGCCGAGGCCGACGTGGACGAAACGGTGGTGTATGCTGAGCTGGAGCCTGAGGAACTTGCTGCTGCCCGACAGAACATTCCCGTGGGTACTCAGCGACGGTTCGATGCGTATGATGATGTTAGTAAGACTGCCAAGGTGAGTGATGTGTAGCGAGCCGTCAATTCGCGAACGAAGTGAGCGAATTGGCGGAGAGCGTGGTTCTTGCTAATTCACTCTGTCGTAAAGACGTGCTACAGTGCTACAGTGCTACAGTGCTACAGACTAGCTATAGAAGAGTAGAGATAGTCACGAGTTTCCGAGTAATTGATGAATCAATGATTCAGCCAGTGAGATGGAATATCATGTAGAGCTACAAACTGGAGTACAGTATGTAGCAGTATGTAGCAGACTCTTTGCCAAATCGGGCCATATCACCTCTATCGCTTAGATAAGAGCATTGCTGAGTCAAACCGGACTAGAGAGCATAAATTCGCAGTCTAGGGACTTTCGATCAACTAGATGGAACCCGTTCTGTCACGTGTTATCTTTTTTTCACCGTTTTCAACCAACGAGGAACCCCCTATCCATTCCCACCACCTTATCTTTAGTCAGCACTACATAATACTCAGCCAGTTACCTTGAGAGCTCAATAGTTGGTAGATCTCACAGAATATCATCGTTTCTTAGTTTCGGAGTCTCTCCACATCTTTTTGTTTACTGTAGTGATTACCACATCCTTGAGAGAGAGATGTATGTTGAGAGAGATGGTAGTTAGACTTACTCCACGGTCCCAAGTAACTCCACACTTTCAGAACACTCATCTCAGCCTCACCAAATCCACTCAAAATTAACCAGAGAAGACGTATTTGGTACTTCCCACTACTATCACTCGAATGCTACTCTCAAAATCTTTATATGTCCTCCTGATATCTCGCAAAACGCGGAACAACTTCCCAAACCCACCCCCAAAAGTCTCCTACCAAACTCCGCACACATCTTCCGGTTGTATAGTGTAGTGGTTATCACCTTGGATTCTGACGACAAACCGTTGATTTCCAGTAACCCCGGTTCGAGTCCGGGTACGACCTGTTTTTTGGCACTGGTACGAGAACTTGTATTTTTTCCCGTTATCTACAGTATGTCTAACATTACAGGTTAGGAGTGTGTCACTAAGGCTGGAAAAAGAGTACACTTCGATAAGATGTTCCAGACCAGCTAAAGACTCGGTTGTTTTTTCAAAATACTCCCCCCACTATCGTCCATCGATTCCAACTTCAACGGTGCAAAAACACCCACCCAGTCACCCTCTAACCACACCTCCTCCCCGCTACAGTAAACATGAGTCTCACAACACACATTTCAGAACTCCCAACCCCCGGGTAACCCGACGATGCAAGTATAAAGCAGAAAATTCCAAGGCCAACTTTCTCTTACAACCACAAAGCCAATTGGTGAGTATCCAACGACACACAAACAGGAACAGCAGTGTTCCTCCTTCACATGATGACATCGAAAACCTTTCTTGAACTCCTGAGAGTGATTTCTATAGACTACAACGGTATCTGATTTTTGTGATATGACCAACGGTTCTTCTTTACCTCCTACTAACCAAAGTCTCGCTTCCGATTCGATCTCGACATAATGAAAAAACAAAACTTGAACGCGTTATACCCCCATCCATACCCGTATGTGGTGGATGTCGTGCCACCGGTGATACACAATCCCATCTCGGTGCTGTATTTTCTCTGTAGATGGATCTTTGCCGGCAATACGAGCCCAGAGTATACCGCCGAGTATGTTGATGGTGTAGTGAGGTGTGTTGGAGACGCTCGAGAGGGCCTGTGGAAGATGGGCTTCTTTGGCAAGGGCATCCTGTCTCGATCAGAGCCCTCCTGGGATATCCGAACCAAAAGACGTCTGGGGCTTCATGTGGAGGAAGGAGTGTATGCTCCTGAAGAGGTGACTCAGTTTCGACGAGAACAGCGGCAGCATTTCAAGGCTGAGCGGGCCAAGGCCGAGGAGGACGAGCTCAAGCGAAGACAAGACATTGATCGAGGTCTTGCTGTGGCCGACAAGAATGACGACGACAAGCCTGTTCGTCCCGAGTTTGATCGCGACGCGTTTTTGGCCAAGTCTTACGAGACGGCCCGACGAACCGAAGACGACGAGGTGGTCGACAAGGACGGCAATCTGGTGGACATTGAGTTTCTTCAGCTCATGGACGTGGAGGCCCTGTTTCTTCACATGGCGTTTGGACTCAAGGTTGGAGACATGGATGTGAAGAGCATGGTGCAGGAGTTTTCGCGCAAAGACCCCAAGTTTCTGACCTACTACGCCGTCTACCATCACTATCGGTCTCTTGGATGGTGTGTTCGAAGCGGTATCAAGTTTGGAGCGGATTTCCTGCTGTACAAGAAGGGTCCTCCCTTTACTCACGCCGAGTTTTGTATCAAGGTGATGCCCAAGGACGATCCCATGCCGGACTTTTGGTGGCAGTCGAATCTCTGCCGAGTCATTGGAGGAGTCAAGAAGACAACGGTGTTTTGTTTTGTGGACTCGCCAAAGGTGGAGGGGGAGGTTGATGAGGGAAAGCTGGTGGAGGTGTTGAAGGGGTTCAAGGTGAGAGAGGTGGTGTACAGACGGTGGATTCCTTCGAGGAATAGGGATTAGCCGACGAACGAACGGCGTGCGAACGAGTGAGCAGAGCGAACGAGTGAGTCAGCAGTGAGTGAGGAGGTGAGGAGGCGACCCAGTGATGAGCCTAGTCAGCACACTATTCATCAAAACTATTGGAGTCAGCATGAGTGAAGAGTTTCCCCAGCTACAAGTAGGAGCCCTACTTGACCATGACAGAGTGAGTTCATTTCTTACGAACTAAATAAGATGGTCCATCTTCTGACCTCTTTCCTCCATTAGACTGAAAGTCGTTTTCAGTACAGAGACAGAACAGCTCATTCGATCGTCGAACTCTTCTCTTGAAGTCTTGTCTCTTGCGTCAACTCATATATTTATACATGTACATATGGTATCATCTTCTAAGTCTATGTAAGAACCTGTACAACTGCAGACTCTGGCCATAAGACGTTAAACGCCGTATCGATGATGTTACAGTCCCTAGCGAGCCCATTTCAAAAGTTAGACATTCCTCTGTCGCTTCAGATGAGTTTTGATATGGAAAAGTTGCGACTCTAGGAATATTTCTAGCATCAGATCGGCGTGTACATCATTGTTTTCATGACAAATACGAATAGCGACCACCCACCAGCGCAATCTGCTGTGAGAGTAGCTCTGAACGACAGTGCTTTTGACGAGCTCTTGGTGAGCTTTTGTTACTACACGGCTACAGTACTATACAAATTCCCGTACCCTCTTTGCCTATAAATACATTCTATAATACACTAAAGCTCTCCTCTAAAGGCCTTGTTGACCCATGCGCAATCTCTGTGGCCTTCCTCGGCCTTGGAGGAGGCGTCCGATCCGTCGTAGCCGTCGCCAGGCTTGGAAATGCACACGTAGCCGGACTGGTCGGGGTACACGCACTTGATTTCCGACGCGGGGAATTGACAGGGACAGTCCAGTGGCGTCTTGACACATGTGAGGGTGTCTGGACAAACGTGGCCGTTGTCGCATGATACTGGGTTAGCACACGGTAGCGAAGGGCCGTAGGTCCTGAGCGGACACGATAGCTTGATGGAGGGCACGATAGATGGATCATTCCAATCCGAAATCATGCCCTCCATCAAGCTAACAGCTCAATAATGGCACAGCTTCAAGTGTGATTCAATGCAGCTGTTGAATAGCTCTCGCCGCCTCTCTGATTGGCCTGAGACTTCTGGAATCAATAGGTCGCCCAATCGCCCACTCCCACCACTCACCTTTGTGATACTCCTGGTTGTGCCAGGACTCCTCGACGGAAAACTCCTTTTTGAGCATCTGGTTGAAAAAGTTGCCAAACATCTGGGCCTGGACGGCGGCCGCACATGTCAAGATCACCGTTAGTCGCATTATTGGGTGTGTGTGTGTGTTGTGATGTGCCAGGGTGTAGCTGTAGAGACACGTCAGTATTTCACTTTAGTGCATATCCATGCATCACGAACTCAATCAGGTGGAGGTGTAAGGATTTAGGCCGATTTAGGCCGAAGATAAAAAACAAACAAATGCAAGGTAATTCGAATAAAATAGTGGGGGTGGATAGAAATTGTCTTCGAATGTTCTATGAGCCGTCTGATTACGTTGCCATCATCTCACCCCCGTCAACGTCTATATTTCGTATAAATACCCTGTGTAGTTATCGCTCTCTAAGCATACACTTGTCTCTGTCGGTTCTGCTCCCCCTACTTGTACTTCTCATAAAACTCCCGCCACAAGGGCATCACGGTCTTGAGATTCTCCTCCTTCAGCTCGGGATACCGCTCTGCAATCACCCGGACCAACTCATCGTACCACACCTTGTAGCCTGGTCCGGCAAAATGCAACCCATCCTTCAGGTACTTTGTGACAGAAGTCTCGCTGTCCTTACCCTCTCCTTCAACCGTACTGGGGAGCGGATAGCCGGGCTCCCATCCAGCATCCTTGGCAAAGGCGTACCATAGATTAATACTGGGGAGACCCATCTTAAGAGCCACCTCGCAAGCAGCGTCAGAGTAGTCTCTTTGCAGCTGCGACGATCGTGGATTCACGCCAGGCTCGTCCTTGAACATTTCTCTTCGTGCCAATTCATCATGAGGAGCTGGACCTGTGATGATCACCTTGAGACCTCTATCCAGAGCCTGCTGAGCGAGCTTTTCCACATTCGTCTTGTATCTGTCGAGAGGAACGTGTTGTTCGTTTGTGGCGCTGTCGTTGGATCCAAAGAAGATCACCACCAGCTTGATTCCCCTTTCGTGCTCCAGAATGTGGTCGAAAAACAGCACCGCCTGGTCCGTGTTGTAGCCCGAGTACCCTCTGACCAGAACGTCGAGTTTTCGCTGGTACAGATGCTGGAGGGCCGGGGCGAGAGCAAATGTGAGCTCCTGGTCGCTGGAGTATTGCGTGATTGAGTCTCCAAACAGGAGAATCTTGTCCATGTCTGGATTCATCGGTAGTGTCATTGTGGTGTGAGTGTGAGTGTGCAGTCATGGTAACTTCACATAACTGCACACTCATGATATTACGTGTCTACCGCACTTGGCCAGCCGATCGTATATAACACGAGTTGCAATCGATGCTGAACGTGACTATGATCAAAAATCTAGCCAATCGCCATCATACACGGAGTCTAGGGGCGTATATTCATTTAGTTGGAAAAGTCAAGTAACTTAGTTGAAGATGCGCGTCCATTTCACACCGCCCAATTCGTGCGACCAATTGGCTCCTGTAGATATCCTGACTTCAGATGAGTCCAGACAGCTGGCAGTAAGTGGAATAATTCAGGAATAACTGTGATAATCAACTGATACCATATATCTGTTTGCCACAGTTTTCCCGGAATTTCTCTGATTTAAATCAACCCACCAAATCACTCCTGACCCACCAACTCCCCTCCTCCCTCTTCGCCACCCACACGAAAGATTTGCAACGATCCACTTTGAGAGGCGGTTTAAGCTTGAGGGACGTCTGGGACGTGGACCTCACAGTAGCTTGACGATGGAGTGTAAGGCTGTGCCTGGGGTTGCTATTTATACCTTCCACCGTTATCGACACATGCTCTGTTACTCTGCTGGTGTCACTCTGCGTTTGTGCCACGTGTACACATATATATAGCTGTGTTCCCCTGTCTCTCCTTGTGTCCATTCTGACATCGACCCCTAACTGTCACAAGCCGTTGCATTGTTCTCTTTCTGTCGGACGACACATTGTGCTGCTGCACTCCCACCCAACTTTTGAATTCGCGACTTGTGATCTTATCATACACATCGGAACGAGAAAAAAAAAAATCCCACACAATGTTCAGCGACATGCAAAGTGAGTGAGACCAAGGACTGGTCGGACGGAGCATCGGACGGAACGGACAGGTCGATTCAGACAGGGCGATTCAGACACAACTAACACAGAATACGGCGCGGCCTTTACGGCTGGAGGTGAGTGATAGACGCGTACGCGGGGATAGGAGAAGTGGAACGGTTGTGCAAACCGATTTGGCATGTCGATTTGGCACGTGACAAACGCGATAGATCGGTACGCGCACAAACACGTTGATAACCAGCGCAGTTGCAACAATGACTGGGACGATAACGACACGACAAGGACGATTTGGACACGGGCAATTTCGCTACAGACGACTGTGACGCACACGACGTCTTGATCCACACCATGGGTACCTTTTGTGAGCCCTGCACCCCGCCGAATACTAACACAGGCGTCTTCTTCATCTTTCTGGGAATCATGACCTTCTTTGATTCGGCTCTTATGGCCTTTGGAAACGTGAGTATTGGGATTTGGTTTTGACGATGAGATACGAGACACGTCTCTTGAGTAACTGGCTACGCTGAGACGTCTCTCGTGAGATAGCTACGCTGAGACGTCTCTCGTGAGATAGCTACGCTGAGACGTCTCTCGTGAGATAGCTACGCGGACGCACCCTTCGCTACGCTCAGGCTTCGCCACGCTCAGGGCTAACACAGATTCTCTTCCTCATCGGAATCACTCTTCTGATCGGACCTCAGAAAACGCTGGCGTTCTTCGCCCGACGTCAGAAGCTGCGTGGATCGATAGCCTTTGGGCTGGGCATTTTCCTGATTCTCATCAAGCGGCCCTTCATTGGCTTTGCCATCGAGCTGGTGGGCATTCTGGCGCTGTTTGGCGACTTTTTCGCCGTCATTGTCGCGTTTCTGCGGTCCATGCCCGTCATTGGGCCGGTGCTCAGACACCCTGCCGTGGCTCCAGTCATTGACCGGCTGGCTGGAGTGCGAATTCTTCCCGTCTAAAAAAGTTGTTTGGTGATGGAGGTGTTCAGAAACACCAAGTTCAAGTAATTGCATAGATGTATAGATTTGGATGTAAGGGAAGGGGTGGTTGGTAAGGGTGGACAGGAACTGACGCTTCCGTAATACTGCAGGTTAATCTCACTTGAAATGAGGTTGGCTGTATTTCTCTTATTATGGCCTGTTTTCTGCGTACAGTATGTACAGTATTGTCCCCCCACTGAACATTGCTGATCTCGTCATGTCGAATTGAGTTAATAATTACAATCTTGCGCTTACAGTGTACAGGTGGCAATCGGCAGGAGGAGTACGGAGTACACAACTTGGTCACGTGATGCGGCTTGGTCACGTGGCTCCGGCTCTACGAGCTACAATTCCAATTGCGTGCAACTGTGGCGTTACTACAGAGGGCACGTGATGACAGGACCGGGCGTGAGCATGAACAGTGAGCATGAACAGATCGCAGTCCAGCCCCAAACACTGGGTCACAAACACTGAATCACAGTGGAGCGTCAATTGCAGGCTCACCCTCTGATCCAATTGCCCTGGCCCTTTCCATGCCGTCACATCACACCCCCCTCACCCACACTTCCAATCATTCAATATCATTCACTAGTAGTTGGCCTTGATGAGATAGTCGCCAAGAGCCTCGACGACCTTGGTGGCCTCGCCGGGCTGGACTCCGTCGGGGTAGTGGCCCACAATGATGGCCTGGCCGGTTCGCACGGCAATGATGCCGCTCTGCTCGTGCTTTCCGTAGATGGATCGGTCGTCAGCTCGCAGCAGAAAGTACTTCTGGCCAGCAATGTGCAGACCGCCGGCCTGCAGAGGAGAAGGGTCGTCGAAGCCCTTGGCCAGCTCCAGAACCTCGGCGGGAGACACGGAGAAGCCCGAGGTGGTGCACCAGACGGAGTCACCGGCTCGGGAGAAAATGGCGGCCTTATCGACCTTGCCAGATCCAACCAGGTTGTCAACGTAAGCTGTGTTAGGGTGTGTGTTGTAGACGGTGTGTTGCGCAATCGCCGCCGCTACTCACCTTGCCAAGACATGTTTAGTATGTGTTGTGTTGTTGGTTTGTGGAGGGTATGAGAGATGAGAGATGTCGTGTTAGGAGCAGCACTACAGATATGTACACTTGGACGTACGTGATCCAGCGGTAGGGTAACCTTGGGGGGGGGGGATACTTACGCATACATAGGGAGGATTGGGTTTATGGTGTGATGAGTGAGGGAGGGAGATTATGTGTTATTAATCGGTTTGTAATGTCACGTGGCTTGTACGGGTATACGTGGCACGCGATTAGCCCCCCTTTATTCAAATATTCGTTCCCCTTTCAGTATGACACCCTTCAGGCCCTGCTAACATGTCTCTCCTCTATCTCTAGACGGTGCTAGTGCCACGGTTAAGGGTGTCTGAGTTTGGACACCATAAGAACTTCAGGAGCGAGCTACTGTAAGGAATGGTGGATTGCTGTGTCAACAGTGCTACTTGTAGTCTCGTGTGTGTATTACAAGTATTGTGCACCCCTCCTGATTGCTTTGAGCACTCGTTGTACATCACTCCACCTCGGTAATGCACCCCTGAGTCTTCGCGGCTTTTCCACAACGTCGGCCTGTGATTACGTATGATTACCCTGGCACACATATTTCGTGTTCCCCTACATGAGCTACAGGAGTGTGTTTGAGTGTCTCCCGATACGGACGCTTAGCTCCGTTATCTCCATTGGTCCCAAAACCTTAAAATATTTGCATGCACACCAGCATTCGATATTTTCAGAGGGCAACTAAGTGAAATAACCAGACACCACACACAACATGGCTCATCCCTCGCAAAGACGACCCACAAACAACAAAAGGCGACGCGGACCACGGGAGGTCGGCGGAGCCAAAACCGGCGACGGGCTCACCAAGACCCTTAAGCGAATCAGAGACCTGGAGCGGGTGCTCAAGCGGCCCGTGCCCATGGACGAGCAGAAGCGAATCGAGCTGGAGCGAGCCGTCGCTGCCTATAAGGTGGAGGCCGAGGATCTGATCAGCGCCCGGAAAAACAAGAAAAACGTCGAAAAGTACCGGATGATTCGGTTTTTCGAGCGGCAAAAGGCGTCGCGAAAGGTCAAGCAGGCTCGAAAGCTGGTGGAGACCGCAGACTCGGATGCCAAGAAGGCAGATGCCGAGGCTCTCGTCGCCAAGTACATGGCCGATCTCGCCTACACGACCCATTTCCCCAACGACATCAAGTACATTGCTCTGTATCCCAATGGAGCTGTGGATGAGACCACCGAGTCGTCCAAGCAGCGAGAGAAGTTCCGGGCCGAGTTTGCCGAGAAGATCAAGACCGGCGAGCTGGACGTGGATCTCGATCGGGCCGAGCAGGTGGCCACCACCAAGAAGAGCAAGAAGAAGCGAGAGGCCGGTGCTGACGAGGAGGTGAAGGGGGGAGAGGAAGATGACGAGTTCCTTGAAAAGGCTCCCAAGAGAGCCAAGGTGGACGAGGAGAGTGATGAGGAGAGTGATGATGAGGAAGATGAAGAAAGTGAAGACGACAGCGATGACGACGACGAACCTCAGATGGAAATCAAGCGAAATGCTGATGAGAAGAAGAAGAGAGAGGAGGAGTCCGACTCCGAGGAGTTTGTCGACGAGTCCGAGGCTGAGTCTGAGGGAAAGCCCGAGTCCGAAGAGAACTCCGAGGACCAGGATGACGAGTCCGAGTAGGATATGGATATAGATTTCTAACATGTTTCATTGTATATTATCGATGAGGTGTGGTATGTGCTTTACTTGTAGTGTGGTTACGATGGTATAACGTGTTAGGGAGGCAATGGAGTTTACAGGGCTTTTTATCCAGTAGTATAATGGTCTGCTACTGGTCTCACCGTCATGCGAGATGTATCGGTGTGTTGGTGTGGGAATACACCCTTCAATCGTTGATTACCATCCCCCTAGCTTCTCAATGAGATTCTAAGATACGTGCGAGTCCTTCGTAGAATACTTGTAGAATACTCTTGGTGCTTGACCATCGCGTTGCGCTCTTCTCGAAGCTATAACTGTGACATTTAGTTGGCGAGGTGGAGGTTATTGTTGACAATTACTTGAGAGAGGTGCAAATACCAGGCGTGGAACGAACATTGCTTAGCATTGTATTTGTCTCGATGTACTTTATTCAGTCATGTTGATAATACAAGTAGCACCTGGACGAAAATGGAGCCAATCACGTGACAGTGTGGCGGTCATCACGTAACGGTATTACAGTACCCACCACCAATATTCATACAACCCTACACATGCTAAATAGCCCAAATATAGTCTCTCTCCCTTCACAAAATAAGCTTTCGCGACTTTCAACATTGGTATGCGTCTGAGACGCGTCTTTCATACACCTTTGCAGTGATATTCAACAGCAAAACGCGTTTCCAAGGGGATATTCACGTGACCAAACAGCATCTAGTGTCATTCAGAGTGTGTATGGAGGTGACAACACCGTAGTTAAGCAGCCTGTAATACCCTTGTATGTCGGTTCACCTCAAATGATCCCCCAGAAGTGCAAAAAACGCGAAAAATCGCTTCTTTCACATAGCACAGGCCACGTTTTCCTCCCTTTCACGAAATTGCCTTCGTGGCCAAGTGGTAAGGCGCAGCACTAGTAATGCTGAGATCATCAGTTCAAATCTGGTCGAAGGCACTCATTTGGTTGCGGCCATATCCTGGTGAAAATACGGCTTCCCGTTCGATCAGCCATAGTCAAGCACTAGAGAGCCCAGTTAGTATTGTAGTGGGAGACCATACGAGAATCCTGGGTGCTGCAATCTTTTTCCCACCTCAAGCGTAGCGCAGAGGTGGTATAGATTTTTGTAGGCAGTTTGAGGGCTACAAGTATGTACCTGGTACAAGTACAGTATGTTTCACAGGTCAAGCTTCCTTAGACACACCTTGTTTTAGACGACAAAACCCATCAAAGTAAAAGACGTATTGAGAGAAAGAACATCACAACAATCTGTTTCAAAAATTCTCTGATTATTCAGCTCTGTCTGAAAACTCTCACCAAACTCTGTATCGACGCGAAACCCTTGGCGGACTAGAGTGTCGTCCAGAGCCTTCCAGAGAGCTCGGTTTGCGTGGCACGTTTTGCTGAGAGCCACGCATGTTTCCAGGTCGCAGACACGGAAAATCTGGAGCAGAATGTCGTTGTTGAGCATCGCGCAGAAACTGATGTAGTCTAATGGAAGGTGCAGGATCGAGTTCCGTGGTTCAAGCTCGACGAAGGGTTTGAAACATGGGCCCAGTATGCCTCGGTTCTGGTGAAACGGTCCAATCACCCGCTCGACCACTTTCATCCCAATCTCTATCTGATTCGATCGCTGGAGGTGCCCATCTACCTCAGCAATAACAGTACCAAGGTGGAGAGGGATGTGGACATTACCGACAACGACGAGATTCGCAAATCCATGACTCCTCTGTTCAATGACCCCATCAAATATGCTGAAGGCTACGACGATCGCTGGATTGAGGGCACTACTATTGTGTTCAACAAAGGGACCGTATGTACGGAGATGGATGTCAAGACAATGCGTATCAAGAAGAGTACGAGAACTCTTCGTCCAAAGAGAAAACACTCGAAATCCACAGACCGTGACACTGCCCCCTCAGGGGTCCAAGTACGTGTGGAACATGAGCTGGAAGCGTACATTGAAGTCATCGACGAGAATGACAATCTTCTGCACGTTCGGGTCTACCTACAATATCGGCACCCTATCAGCGAGCTGGAGGATTTCTCCTGGGAAACTTGCGCTGAAAGAGATCTTCTTGTCCACAAAGATTCCCATGCGAAAGACGCAGATGGCACGGTCGTCGTCACCCCCCTGAAGGACAAACCAGCCTACTCTAGTAAACACAGTCAACGTGGACTAGTGAATCTTTTGCCCGGTTCTGGAGGAGCACTGGTCACACGAGAATGCCAGGGAGCCATCGAGGAGTCGTATCTCGCCTATGTGGAGCCCAAGCGGGGTCTTCCTCTTGTCTACCTGTTTTCAGTTCCGTGGCTGAGCAATGAGAGTTGCCTACACTACAGTTCCAGCGACATCCAGTTCTTTGTCAGCTACGGCGGGTATTTCTTCTTTTACTTTGAGGGCCGGTTTGTTCGTCTTTGGATCGATCTGGGGGTCACCACCCCTCTGGATCGACGGTGTCTAGGGGAGGGAAACCTGATGAAGTATGGCACCAGCCGTGCTCTGGTCATCTGGGATCGAACGTTTCCCACCATAGGAACGTTCTGTGAGCAAACCATGGAAATAGTGAGCCATGGCATTTGTCAATCCGGCCCGTGGGTCACAGTGACTGACGCTGTAGGAGAATGTGTGGGGAATCTGGCCACTGGAGAGACCATCTTTGCTAAGAGTCGTTGTGGTCGGCTCTTCCCCTACATGGCTGCGGATACCGTCAAATTTGGTGCTTTTCATGGCGCAGCGTTGTATGAGGTGGTTGAAGAGATGAGGACAGGAAAGGAGACTCAGTTTGATTTCGAGCAGCTACGAAGCAGCTTTCCTCCTAGGATAAAAGGAGGATTGGCATTCGATATAGAGCAGCCACTGGACGGGGACGAGAAGGATGCGGAGCAAAGATACGACGAGAAGAAGCGAAAGCCAGGAAGTGAGTTTCAGTACCTCCAGAAAGACTACAGGTTTGACGACAGGGTCTCACCGAAGCAGTACATTGGAGACGAGCACATTGACATCTACAAGAAGAGAACCCCGCCCCCTCTCAACAGCAGAACCATCACTGACCATGGCGTCTTTAGAGGAGTTGTGGACAGAACGCCAGGTCAAGGCGGATACTGTGGAGGCTGGGATTGTGCAGGACATACACGAAAGAGAAGGGTGGATTACAGACGGAGTCATGGTCGTCGTGGACGTACGGTTTTCAAAGAGATTCCACTGGATGCGCCTTGGTGATGGAGTGTATGTACTCTTGGTTTGTTTGTACTTGTAAATCATTGATCAAGTCACGTTTAGACAGACGCAGCTGATTATTGCAACTGGCTGCCTACCCTAAAATACTATTGTGGCCGCTATTCCGAATATGGATGTACTCTTCTATCTATTTATAGGCCCAGATTACCGAAACCTTAGTTCTTATCAGTGCCCAAATAGGAAATAATAGCTGAAAATTTTCATTCCAGGGATATTTTGTGTCAGCGAGAAAACGAATGTGGCGTTTTTTGGTATCAAAATCTTCCGGTTTTAGTAATGCTACTCATCTCCGCGTTGTGTCTAAATCCATCTCTTTCGATATCTGTGGTCCGGGTTTGATAATACTACTTTTGATCGCGATTTATCTAATCAATCTCTTTCTATGTCTATGTCTATAAATATTGGGTTCTTTCAAGCCGTTTAGCAGAAGTCAAAGTCGGGGAAGCCGAGGTCAACTCCCCACTTGGGCTTGGAGGTTCGGTGGATACCCTCGGTCTTGTGGAGGTCGTTCAGAGCCTTGAGGTCCTCCTGGGACAGGGTGACGGCGGACTTTCCGTTCTCGACGATTCGAGAGTTGGTGACGGACTTGGGGATGACCACGGTGCCGTTACCAATGTGGTAGGAGGTGAGAATTCCTCCGGGAGAGGTGTTGTACTTGTCGGCAAGCGAGACGACCAGCTCGTTCTTGAGAAGAGGGCCTCCGACAGAGCCAAAGGGAGAGAAGGCGGTCATGACGATGTTGTTCTTCTTGCAGAACTCCATGAGCTCGAGCTGGGGCAGCAGAGGGTGCAGCTCGACCTGGTTGACAGCGGGGACAACCTCGGCCTCCTTGAGCAGCTCCTCGAGGTAGGGGATGGAAAAGTTGGAGACTCCGATAGACTTGGTCTTTCCAGTCTTCAGAACTGCCTCCATCTGCTTCCAGGTCTTGGGCTGAGAGCCGGACTCGTCAATGTCTCGAGATCCGTCGGGTCGCAGAGGGTAGACGGGGTCGTTACCGTTGGGGTTGAGGGGAACGGGCCAGTGGATCAGCAGCATGTCGACGTAGTCGAGACCAAGTCGCTCCAGAGACAGGTCGAGGTTCTCCTCAACTCGGTCGTGGTAGGTGACCCAGATCTTGGTGGTGACAAAGATGTCCTCACGCTTGACGCCCTTCTCCATGGCTCGCTTGATTCCGAGGCCAACAGCGTCTTCGTTTCGGTAGTTGAAGGCGGTGTCAATGTGTCGGTAGCCTCCCTCGGTGAGGGCGCACTCGACGGCTCCAGCCACCTCCTCGGTGGTGGACTTCCAGGTACCAAGACCGATGGCAGGGATGGTCTTGCCGTTGTTGAGGGTAAAGTCGAGAGAAGTCATTGTTGTAGTGTGTATGTGTGATGATATTTGTTTGATGGGGATTTTGGACAGGATTCGCCCGGGTTTATATACTGAGCGGAACATGAGGGAGCGCCCATTCCGGCTACGGGTTGTGACGTCATGATTCCCATATTCGAGAATGTATAGTGTTTGAGGATGCAGTATTAGAGGCATATTGGACGTGAGTTTCCGTGGCGCACACTTTTGTCCCGTCCTTGGGTGGCGGTCATTTATGTCCCCTCAACCAACCATATCGGACTAATGTGCTTTTTGCCGTCAAGCAGCAATCCAATGTCTCTGATTCGGATCACTTAGATCGAGGTGGTTACAATGTACTTGAAGTATGTGTTTTTGTGTGTTCTTTTGGTGTACCCTGGTACATACTGTTGTGGTTGTCGAGATTCATCATCTCAAATCGTTGTACCCACCTTTTTGACAAAAGTGGGCGCCGGTCTTTCTTCGAAAAAGACTCTGTCGACCGTCTTTGACCTGTTGCAGCGTCTTTTTGCGTCTCTTGCCACGCTTTCCACCCCTTAGCTTAGCACAGGCCGTGTTATCTGATAGCCGAATCATACGGTTTACCTTTAGCAAACGTAAGCACATGGTGACAAGGGCCAGAAATGTCCGCCACCGGTTTCGAGGTGAGATGTTGGAGGTCTTGCTAACCTAGAGTTGATCGAGGCCGGAGATCTTTTCACGTGTCTTGAAATGAGAATTGTCTCGGTTTGTGACGTCGTCAGAAAGTGTTGCTAGCCTCAGCAATCCACCACTTGTCCGTCCATTCTCATTTCTCACCATACTCTCTTCGCACGTATCTTCCCTCCCTCTTCCTATCTCACATCAGAAACGCCACCTCCTGGAAAACGTCTCGAAAAAGAGAGAGAGCTGTCTGACGTCACACTCTGTCAACACAGTGAAAACAGTGTTGGGAATATAATAGCCAAATGCATGATATCAGCGGAAGCGTATAAAGGGAGCTAAAGAGGGAAATAACCTGGGCAAAAGGTGGGTATTTGATGCGGATGCGCCGGGGTGCGACTACTTCGCCGTTGCACAATGCCCCGCTATTTTCCCCTCGATTTTACCCCCCCGATTTGATGCGACTTTTCACACGCCAACCGTTGTATAATGTCTCATCAACCCCTTGCAGATGAAGTCCCTGCAGATGCTGCAGCTTTTCTAAAAAGAGACAGACACAAGAAAGACAGACAAGAAAGAGAGACAGAGACAGACAGACACATAGAAAGAGAGACAGAAACAGACAGACACATAGAAAGACACACACAGTGCTCCTGCTTGTCTTATCGGCGGGCAGTGTCTCATAAAACAGACGTGGCGAAAAGAAATTGTGCATTCTTGGCACATGAACGAATCTAACCCGTGTTTCAGCCATCTTCTGAGACATTGATTGGACGCCATACGTCTTGGGCTTGTACACTCCTCTGAGCTGACAACTTCCGCTGCCCAACGGTTGAATCCAACGGATTACCTTCCAAGTGCTATAATGTTTACTCTTATCTCTGGTCCGAACAAAGCTGTGTGGGTCGCTGGAACGAGAGAAAGACAGCCACCCGTGCAAACTCCGAAGTCCGTGTATGTTTGCACGTTGGCACAAACCATGTTCCGAGCCCCGAATGCGAGGGTTTCACTTGATCGCTATTTGGAGTCTGTGCACGTCTGCGTGAAAAAGCAACGCCGTCTGAGAGCAAGAGCAAGAGCAATAGGAGCAATGGAGAGGCTTTGCACGGAGTAGCAGTGCCGAGAGTTGTCCCGAGATCGACGTAACCTCATATTGAATGCTCCGTCTCGTTATCTAAGGCCTCTTTCAACGGTCAGATCCTCCACTCTCCCTCACCAAGGTGGGCTATGCCAGAAACCGTTGGATAAAGTGCTGGATAAGGTGCGATAATCAAGGAGAGTTGGATAAAGATTGGAGGCTGAGCCAGTGCAAGAGTTGGGCGGGTGGTGGGAGCGAATCGCTGGTCGCTATCGCTGGTCGCTATCGGCCTGTAACGGATCCAGCAGTCGCACAAAGCCAGGCTGATTGCACGTCTCATGCACCCAGAGAAAAATGTGGACCCAATGTTTCACCTTGTGAAAGGATGGTGGCGGTTAGAACTGTTTGGTGGCTGTTAGTGGCTCTTACAGACGTCCACTTCCAGTCTACTGGTTGTATTCACTGCGAGTACTGCCCATGATGTGTGTACACATTCCTAGGCAGAGTGTATCCACACATTCCTACGCACTCATCCACTCGATATAATGACGTCACCCTAACACCACTAGCTTCACCTCGTATAACCTCCCACTAAGGCACACCGCTTCGGGCACTTCCTCTGTCTTACCTGGCCGTATCCAATCTACCTCTCGTGTACAGCTGTCGGATATGCTATCCACTTGTAACAGATTTACAGTACATACAGTACAGTCCACGTTCACGGGCTATAGTGGATTGCATCCATGGTAATGACTGCTGGAGTGGGCGGACTATGTTGATCTTTGAACAGGGCGGTAAATATAGTCCACACCAATGTAACCGGAAACGGTACAGTCTGCTATACGTTCAAACCACGACCGCGACAAATATTACCACACGTATATTACCACAACGTATGTACATTACTACAAGGGAGCCCTGTTACTTGTAA
This sequence comes from Yarrowia divulgata, assembly GCA_900519045.1. NCBI lineage: Eukaryota > Fungi > Ascomycota > Dipodascomycetes > Dipodascales > Yarrowia > Yarrowia divulgata. The sequence goes on from ULGQ01000005.1 coordinate 1,870,505, forward strand.
AGTCTCTGAATAATTTTCTCACGTGGTCCGAACACACAACACCGATATCTGCAATTCTCTACAGCCCTGTGCAATAGGGACCTTGTGGGTACTCGTACATACTCTGCCAGGCTATTATTGAATATCACCAACACGCCACCATAACTTATCTCCACCCAACCCGACTCACTTCCCCACCCTGCCCACTTGTTGTGCTATACATACAATATCATTAATTTACATCCATCTACCCATCCATAGGGTATACCGTTTATCGTGAACCCAGAACTGATCGGAGCGGCGGAAAAATGTCGAGTGCTCCGTAGCCGTTGAGTAGCTGCTGAATAAGCTGATCTCAGTAACTGAATAAGCTGATTGGCAGCTGACAGAAATCAGATCGAACAACTCATCCGCGCTCCCTCAACCCCGGTCTCACACCCCCCCTCCCCCACTACTCATCATCATCGCTATCAATCACCCGTCGCTTCTTCACTCCAACCTCCTCGTCCTCCTCATCCTCATCGTCCTCATCCAAATCCCGTCGGTTCTTGTACAGCTTTGCGCCGTCCGACTTGAGCTTCTGCAGCCGCTTGGCCCGCTCCTCCTCCTCATCGTCCTCCTCCTCGTCGTCATCGACCACAAAGTCGTCCTCCTCGTACGCGTTTCGCGACTCGTAGTTCTGCTCCATCTCCTCGTCCTCGGCCATGGCGTCCGCCGCGGTCTTGCCGAAATCCTCCTCGGCCTGCCGTCGTTTGCTCTCCAGCTTTCGCCGCGCCGCATTGGCCATGTTCTCGGCCTTTTCGGCCTCTCGCTGCACCTTGTCGGGATCGTCGGTGGTGTCCCAGGACGACACCGCCGCAGACTTGAGCGTCCGCTTGGCCAGCTCCTCGGTAAGACGCTTGTGAGTAAGAGACTTGGTGGACGTGGGCACGTACGAGAAGTTCTCCGCCAGCACTCCCGAGGTCTGCAGCACCTCCTGCTCGGGATGTGACAGAGCCAGCGACGTGTCCTCCACGGGCTTGCGGATCACGTCAAACAGCTCTTCGCCAAGCTGCAGAGACAGAGACCCATCGCTCCACTTGACGAACCGAGCGTTGGACTCCTTGGTGACGGTCGCTCCGTCGCCTCCCTTGCCGTACTTCCATCGCAGCGTGTTTTCGGCCTGCGTCTTCAGCCGCAACGACTTGGAGGTGTCTGCGTCCTTGCTGCCCTCCTCGGCAGACTTGAGAAACTCCGACGAGTCGAACGGATGCGGATCGATCTGCAGAAACGCAGGCACCCGGCTCAGAAACAGCTTTTCCGAGGGCTGGATCGCCGGCGGGAACCGCGGCAGCGCAATCTCCAGCTCCTGCTGCTCAATCTCCTCGAAATCGTCCTCGTTTTCGTCCGCCAGACGCTCAGCAGTCGATCGCGTGTCTGGAGCGTCTCCAAAGAGGTTGTCGTTCTCGATATCGGACAGATCCGACTCGGAGTCCTCGGCGGCTACCGTCTTGGCAGGCTTGTCGTCGTCCTCATCGTCGTTATCATTTTTTTCACCACTCTCTTCTTCCTTGTCGTCTGCCTTTTCTTCAGCGATCTCGTCGTCTCCAAACACATCGTCCTCGAGAGTCGAGGGCTGGGGCACACCCACGTCGTCGTCGTCGTCGTCCGAATCCACAATCACTCGTCGGCCTTTTTTCTCGCTCATGTCCAAAGTTGTGGCTGTTGCGGTGTTGCAAACAAAATGTCGATGGTGGTGTGCAGATGCAAAGGTGGTGGGTTAGAGTTTCGAGGTGTGATGGGTGAGGAATATGGGGTGTGGTAAAACACGGAAAAACGAATTAAACGTGTAAGGGGGTGGTCTTGGTATATCTGGAATGACTTAATATTCCGGTCTATACTTTTAATCGGTCCAAAAGTGCCCCATATTGACCATCACAATTACTTGAACCAACCTGCTCCTAGTTGGTGTTATACTTGCACTGTCTCAAGTAATATTTCCAACATCCGTCCCACCTTTACAAATCTGTATTTTCTGCTCTAAAAGCTGACATACTGACAAATGCCATCCCACCCCCCCAACCCCCATCTTTCCAAGTTCTCTCCAACGCCCTATCTCTACAAACTCAAGCTCAACTCATTAGGTCATTTGAACCGTGCTAATCTGTTGTAGCATTGACATGGTCCAATGACACTCCCTGTGCTCTTGTGAACCAGTCACGCGATAAAAACATCGGGGTCACTTGGAACGAGTTATTCAGACCCTGCATTACTCACAAGAATCCACCCTTTCGCTTATTAATCAAGTTGCACTTGTAGAATAGTTGCGCTAGGACCGTATTAATTAGGTAACCCAACCAGCTCAACATATGGGAGATACAGTAATATCCAGACGCGATAGCCACAGCGCTTAGTAATATAGAATGAACCAAACAGTTCTATCATTACATCACATGACTGAAATACCCACCCACGGTCGATTTCAGCTGACTCTGAAAAACCACGTGACATGTACTTGTATCATCAGCTGTTAATTACTGTACTTGTACCGTACTCCGTACCTACATCTCCACTACTGTACCCACATTACCACCGTGCATCGTACATGCACCTGTCCATCCACGCCACACTATCCACAGAATGGAATTCCAGTACTCGATAGTGGCCGACAAAAAGCTGCTCAAGCCGCTGGCCGAGGGTGAGTATCAGCCTGCAGCGTCCCCACCGTGGCCCCCCACTAACTCAGCGCTTCTTTCTTCGATTCTTTTCCACCGGTTGTTCGGGTCTGTGACGCCAGACTCGCGCGAACTGCTCAACATCACATATCCTCATCCGCTGCTCAACACCGCCAAGGAAAACCAGCAGCTGGCCCAGTTGCTCGACGAAAATGCATCGCTGCTGTCAAAGTCGCTGGAAAACGGCGAACGAATCGACCTGGAGCTGCCTGCATCGCCAGCAGAACTGGCCCCAGCCAAACAGACAGAGGTGGCGTCTGTGGGCACGGTTCCGGGCGTGGAGGTTGGAGAGACGGACATGACGGTGCAGTTTTTCGAGAAACGGACGAAAAAAACCACATGGTTCGGCAAAAACGACGACAAGCTGTGGGAGCAATGGAGAGTGCGGATTCGGGCTGTGACCTGCCGAAGCGATGTGGAGACGGAAAAGATGCGGGGCCTGGTCCAGCAACAGCTGCAGAGCATTCTCATGGCGATGGCAGCGGACGTGAACGGGAACAAGGATCACATTCCGCCGATTACGACGGTTGAAACCAGCCCGTTTCCGTACAAGGTGGTGATTAGTAGGATGAGCGACCGGTGATGTTGCAAGCTGAACGGTCAATGTTCTACACAATGTCTCAAGCACAGTACCCACTTGTACTACAAGTACCGGTAGGACAAGTCGACACAATGAAGACGGCGACACAATGAAGACGGCTGACGAGAAGATCGGCCCAGATCAGCCAGTTTCGGATCTCCCGGTTTTGCATAGAAAGAGGATGGTTTATTTAATAGGCGATAGACGAGGGGGCCGTACATACCACGGTAGTTAATGTATTAGAGTATGAAGTGGTAGGGTAGGTGGTGACCATGTATACAACTTCTCCGTATATACAGATACATCCTGTACGCTTCATCGAGTATGCTCACGATCTTCGTTCTACGGTATGGCAATCTGTTAGTATGCTTTTGCTATTTCTCGTGACTATCCTGTCACGTGTGTAAATACTTCTCACGTGACTGTCGACTCTGACATCCGTTAGTCAGCTTCTTCCACCCATCTACCGAAATGACTCAAAAGGGCGGAACACCTCGTATTCGACATGGTCACGTGACAAGAGATATGGTCACGCTATTGGTCACGTGACACCTACTCCAAACCACTGGCGGTAGCTGAAGCCATGTGAGAAGTGGAGAGATATATGACTCCAATGACAAGATACCCCACCAGGGTCACGTGAGGCCATCCCAGAACCGACAGCCGGGGCGATCTGATCTTGGCAATGCCGTCTTCGCAGCTATGGACAAACGCGACTTGTCCAGTGCCTTTTCCACATCTTTCAATCACCTGATCGTAGTGCGCGTCATACTGGTTTCTCACTATGATCTGCCTCAGCTGGTAGTGTCTGTAGGTCCAGGTGAGTGTTGCTGCGAGATTGAGGGCCAGTCCGAGATAGCAGAGCGGCAGCAGTATCGAGGAAACCAGAGCCGAGGTCGGTTGGGCTGTTCGGGTGAGTTCTGGAAGCGTGGCAAATAACGCAACCGAAAGGAGGAGAGGGGTTGTAGCTGAGTAGACGCCAAAGGTCGGATGTCTCACTGCCTCATGTAGCGAGAAGCCATTGAGAAGCACAAAGACGGGTGCCAGTATCGCAAAGACGTAGCATGCAACTGACATGATGTGTTTTTTCTCTTGAGAGAAGAAGTTGTACTTGTAGAGTGGTTATGTTTGACTTCTTCCCAGGGCAAGAAGATTCGGGACACGAGAAATCTTACATTGTGAGGGGAGGGTCACGAGTTCGGAGTCCGGGGGATCTGATGGATATTCTGCTGATCACGTGATATCCGATTGTATAATTGAAGAGTACATTGAGCTGCTGATTGATCTTGCTCCCTGAGCTCGTATTTTCGCCAAGAGATTTTCTCGGACTAGCGAATACGAGGTGCGTAGTGTAGGCTATAAGTTAACGCCTCAATGTATAGGTTACAAGTAGGTGACTGTAGCCGGATGGAGAGAGACTAGCGATAGTTGTATGTACATACTGTACAGTGGGAGTGTCTTGTGGTTGTGTTGTGTGACTGCTGTATGTTGAATAGCACTCATCAGTTCCTCAAGTAAGAGGGTAATTCTTGCTCGACTATGAATCAGAGAAAAGCCTTGCAACCCTCCATTAGACCCTCCTGAGTCATGGTTGTCAATGCATGGATTAGGTAGATCGTAGACATCTGTCTGAACGGTGATCTTGTCATACGTTTGGTTTTTCAGAGAGAGTAGGTACAAGTACCGGTACAGTACATCAACCTGTTCATACTACTTGTACAATTGTAGCTATAGAGATGTAGATCGGATCAATAGCACAGATCACAGCTAGGAACAGCAGACTACAAGTAATCGTCTTGATAACTGAATAATATCGACATTTGAAGGAACCCTCCATGGTCTCTATTCCAGTATAAATCATACCATTCGACTCGGGGTTGTCTGCTGATTCTAACACCATGATTGTACACGCTCTGAAGTACATTTTAGCAGATATACCGTTCTCCATATCAGAGTCTTCATCTCAACATGTGATACAACGCTGTATGACACCATACTTACTGTACTTACACAATTGACTACATTTCGCCCCGTTACGGCAATAAATCATTAATTACAACAGGCTCTTACCCTAGTTGAAGGCCTTCTTGACGGTGAGGAAGAACTCCTTGCCCTGGATCTGGGCCACCTCGAGCTCCAGAGGAGTGGGCTGTCGAGATCCGTCGGGGCCGGCAAAGGTTCCGGCGCCCCAAGGAGAGCCGCCGTGGACCTCCTCGAGGTTGGTCACCTGGGCAAAGGTGTTCTTGTAGCCCAGGGGCACGTAGATGATGCCGTGGTGGGCCAGGGTGGACAGCGAGTTGAGCACGGTCACCTCCTGTCCGCCGCCGGGGGTTCCGGTGGACACAAACACGCCGGCGTACTTGCCCTGCAGCGAGCCCTTGGCCCAGAGGCCTCCGGTTCGGTCCCAGAACGCCTTCCACTGGGCGGGGAAGTTTCCGAATCGGGTGGGGATTCCGAACAGGAAGGCGTCGTAGTCCTCCAGGGTGGCGGTGGACGCAATGGGGTCGGTGGACTTGGGGGGAGCGCCCATCTTGGCAAGAACCTCCTCGGGCAGGGTTTCGGGGACCTGGAAGAGGTCTGCCTGTCCTCCAGCCTCGATGATGGCCTGCTGCATAGCCACGGCCAGCTGTCGGATGTGGCCGTACATGGAGTAGTAGACGATTGCGATTCGGGGAGCCATTTCTGTGGTTGTGTGGTTGTGTGGTTGTGTGGATGTGGTGGTTAGTGTTGAGATGCCCTCTTATATATAACCCTGAGTCGCAACATTGCGATGGGCACTTTAAGCTCGATGTGTTGGCCCAAGAGTGCAGTGTCAAGTATTACTATGCGTTTAAGCTGCAGAGTCAGCCCTGAGTGTGACGAAGGTGGGGCAGGGACTAGTGATGGAACGGTGCTTAAAGCAGGTGGTTTCGCTTTTTGAAAGACATGAATCGACTTGAAACACCTCAATTGACCTTCGGAAGCGCTTTCCGCGTCGAAAAATATCCCTCAACACCGTCCTAAAGACTCCTCTTGCACCCCCTCCAACGTCCTCCTCTTCCATATAAACTTCATTACACACAGCTTAGTCGACTCCAAAATCGTCTAGTCGCAGGTTTGTCACTGTTGACACACGAAAACCAGCCTAAAAAGCGGGATCAAAGCTCGTATCCACAGCCCGACAGGGGCCCCGCAGAGCCGCAAAGCTGACTCCTGCACCGCATTAGTCATCGTGCCGGTTTGAAACGACGCTATAACAGAAAATGGTTGTAAAGCAGTGGCGATGCAGCACCTGCCCTTTTTGGGAAATACCCTAAGCTGCACGTGTGGTTGTGTTGCTCGAAGAATTAGACGTTCAGTAAGGTTGGTGAGTGGGAAAGGCAGAGCTACCAGGTACAAGTGTAAATCTGTACATTGAGGACAGTCATAATCTGTGACTATACTGGGCTGAGACGACTCAGAATTTGGTTGCTTATTCGATTCTGGTTGTATTCGATTGTGGTTGTATTCGATTTTGGTTGTGTTCGATTGTGGTTATACAGTATTTTCGACTTTGGCTATATTTTCGATTCTGGCTGTATTTTCGATTCTAGCTGTATTTTCGATTCTGGCTGTATTTGCGATTCTGGCTGTACCCAGTATTTTCGATTCATGTACTGTAATTATTTTCGATTCTGATTGTACTTCGATTATATTCACGTTGATAGACTGTCCCATTCAGTCAACTTTCTACTTAGACAGCTCAAACAGCCCCAACTAATCCCCAACCGCACAGTCTAACACCCTTCTTCTAACTTGTGGAAACACCTCTGTGGACCATCAGTCATCTCAACAATCTGCTGGTCACAACGCCGATAAATTATCATGAGCAGGGTGGAGTAGAAAACAAGAATGTAGACGGACAAGAGGGCGAAATAGTGCATTAGTAAGCGGAAACACAACACTGACTAATCCTCGTTTTACTGCATCTTGCGCAGTTTAATAGTTCATGCGGTTGAAATGAGATTATGGGAGGCCCGTATCTTTTGAGTTGATTTAAGTTATGGGTACTTTTTTGTTTTGGGCAGCGAAGATGGTGAGCAGATTTCCTTCAAAAGTCACGTGATTTCCCCCAGTGATATACCACATGCGCTGAATCCCACCGATTTCCAAAAATCAGCTTCCAACCACTTTCCATCATTCTACAGTCCCACCTCTCTCCCCAGATAGGGTTGGTTTATCTCTATTATTAAGAAAGGCTCTGCTTGCAGTGTACCGGTTCCACACCACCAATCCTTGTCGAACCTTTCCTCCCGCCACCAAGACTTGATGTCTAGATATCCCCGTTACACAAAGACAAATGAGCGACCAAGAGATTCGACAGGCTCTCTTGAGGGAAGCCAACGGGTCTAGTCGCCCGAGTTCTCGGTATTCTCTCAACAGCAGCAGTGCCACCACCACCAGTGGGCCTCGAAACAGACCCAACCACCATTTTCTGAGCCGGGTCGTGGCCGGCGTGGACTCGCACAACGGCCATTTGAAGCGACAGGAGCGCGAGAGAGCCAGCAGGAAGTTTGATATTCTCGACAGATTCATCAGGGAGGAGAGAGATGAAAACCACCACAACAGGAGTACGGAAGACCACTACGACACAAGGAGCTCACGGGCGGGCAGTGTTTCGAGTACCGGTACAGCAGCCAGTCGAGCGACTCGTTTCGACCAAAAACCGGAAAAGTTGCAGGAGATCCAGCCAAGCACGTCTTCCACGCACAACGTCACGTTTTCGTCCGAGGTGAACAAGATTGTGCGACACCACAAGGAGCGGGCGGACGCTCGCAACACCATCTACGCGCTGACGTCGATTTACAACGAGCCCCAGAAGCAAGGAGTGTCTGGTCTGCCGATTTCTGGGCTTTCTGGAGCCGAACAGGTGGGAATGGGATACGACGAAGACGAGGACTACGATAAGCAATCTGTGACCAAGAGGAGGAATAAGCGACGCCGGTTCGAGGTCAAGAGGGACGGCAGTAGCGACGAGGAGACTGAAAGGGAGGACAGGAGGGAGAGGAGGGAGGGGAGGGAGGGGAGGGAGGGAAGGGAGAGGAGGGACTCCAGAGGAAGTGAGGGAGAGGAGAGGGGGTCTAGAAGAGATTCTAGAGGAAGTGAGAGGTCTCGAAGGGGATCTGAAAGGAGATTTGAAAGGAAAGACTCTGAAAGAAGGAGCTCAAGGGACCATAGACACCGATCTATGTCGCCGAGAAATTAACGAAAGACAGTGTGAACGAAAGACTCCGAAAGCAACATCGGAATCACATATTTATAGTAATGAATTGGGGGTATGTATTTATCTTTATCAAGTAGTCTATAGTGTCTAGCAGGACGGACTTCAGTAATGTAATCGGCTCACTGTAAGAACCATTTTACTACCAGTTTTGGCTTGTCACGTGACCAGCTGAACCTGTTTGGTGACTCTGGCCAAAGCTCGACTCCTGTCTCAGCTAAAGACTGACGTTATCTATACAGATTCATTGTCTGTCCTGGCTCTGCTGTAATATTGCTATGACTGTAGCAGGGAGCCAAGCTGGAGCTGCCGCTATACCGAGAAGCCTGTACTACCGCTTTCTGTTGATTAGCTATAAGTAGGACTAGGAATGTTCACCATCAACTAAACTGAAAGCGACGAGGTCAGTGTTAATGTTGGTGTACTTAGTGCAAGATTGCGGCTACTGATGATTGTGTTAGTTCGACTGAAGTGTTGAATAAGAGTTTCGTTCATAGGATACATACCTGATGATTGTGTTGGTATATGTTGTCAACTTTGAGTCTTGTATTGTAGTCTGACCTATTCTGGTCATTTTACGTGCCTCTGAACATTGGGTCTTCTTGACTTATCATACATGTTTCTGCAGTACAGTACTTGTACATTACCAATCGTCCCTTTGGTACAAGTACATACTGTACTCTTTTTATCATTATAGACACCGTAATATGATATGAGGAACCGTCTACCATGTGTTACTCTCCTCCACGTTTTATCGTCTACCATTCAGCTCATCAAATACACTCATTACACAATACATACCGTTAGTTCTCCATAATCAAATACGTGCCCAAATGTCTATCTACAAATACATTATTTTATTCGAGTGTGCTAACGGGGTGTGTCGATATTCAGCTGTCACGACATGTCGATCAGCTGACACTTGTCAACCACTCATGACCTTTTGCCACTCATGACCTTTTGCCACTCGTTCTTCGGCCACTCGTCCCCTTAACCCATCAACCTGTTGCTATAAGCCATGGGCTTCACATCGGGATGGGGCTGGGCGTCAAACACCTTGAAGTGCATTTCCAGATCCGAGCCGATATTAATATAAGCACCCTTGTTGCCCTGGGAATCGCAGTAGTTGGGCGCAGAGAACACCGTGACCAGCTTGCCGTTATGCTCCACCTCGTATCCACCCATTCGGACCTCATGAGACCGCAACACTCCCTTGAGACCGTTCTCCTTGCAGAAGGCCTCGGTGACGTCGGGTCCGAATCGGATACCCACTCCTCGCTGCGACGGCGATCGGCCATTCTCAGGCTGCGGATCTGTCCACAGCATTTCCATCATGAGACCCGAGTTTCCGGGCTGTTTTCGCGAAAACCGCGAGTATGCTCGAATGTCGTCGAGAGTGACGCCGTCCTTGGAAAAGAGACCGCCATGCACCACAAAGTAGGCGCCTCCAATGAGATGGGCCAGGGGCAGGGCCGAAAACGACTCCGAAAAGAGCTTGAAGGTTCGCTCGTTGTATTTATGCTTGATTTCGCCCTCAAAGCCGTACACCGCGTTCATGTCGTCGGTCTCGTGGTTGCCTCGGTTCATGTAGATGGACTGCGGGTTCAGCAGCTTGAGCGAGTACAGCAGAATGGCGATTTCGGCCGACCACGAGCCTCGGTCCACAAAGTCGCCGTTGAACACGTATCTGTGGGTGGCAGACGGCCAGCCGTTGAGCTTGAAGATCTCCAGCAGATCGAAAAACTGCCCGTGGGTGTCTCCGCACACGGTGGTGGTGGTTCCCTCAGGAACGGGGGTCTCGACCATTGTGGGTTCTTCCTTGAACAGCTTGATGGCGCCCACTACAATGGCGTAGACGTATCTCAGATGCAGCAGTTTGCCGTTTCGGAACCGTTCCACGAGATCGTCGATGAAATTCTGCGTCACCGTGAACACGGGCTTGTCGTTCTCGTCGTATCCGTCGTCGATCTTCTCTCCGTCGTAGTTGTCGTCGATCTTGACGATATCCAGATCGATCTGCTCGGACAGAGCCGGACCCTCCTCCACGGCAATGGCGAGAGCAAACGCGGCCTTTCGCACGAGTTTCTGACACTCGTTGAGCCGCTGTTTGGCCGCAGCGTCGGCAGGAGCCAGTTGCACCACCTTTCGAAAGTCCACCAGCGCGTCCTTGTGCTTGATGATGGCGGTGTTGGACACGGCCCGTCGGAAATACGCCTTGATGTAGGTGGGGTCCAGCTCGACGGCCTTGGAAGAGTCCTCGATAGCCAGACCGTAGGCCTCGTTCTTGATATGGGCCTGGGCCCGGTTGGCAAAGTACACGGCGGACTGCGGGTTCAGCTCGATGGCCTGCGTGTACAGGTCCACGGCGTCGTTGTAGTGGCCCGACAGCAGGGCCTTGTTTCCCTGGTTTTTGAGATCTTCCGCGGACATTTGAAGCAGAGGGTGTTGTGGAGGGCTTGGATCAGTATGGGCTTGGTTGGTCTTGGATTTGGTCTTGGATTTGGTGTCCTTGATTTTTCCACGCAACTTTATTCTGGTGAGGGGGGGACGGTGGAATTGGAAAAACGGGGTTGGAGGGGTTGGAGGGGTAGAAACGGGAAGAAAATGGTATATGGCGAATCAGGGTGAGGAGATCTAGAGAATGTCAGTTTACGAATCGCAAATCCGCCAACTGGTGACGTTTTAAATGCACTTCTGGGCTTATCAGATGTATCCCATAGTATGATTAGTTGGGACATTAGTTGGAGAACAAAGTAAAGCCCGAGGTTGAATGAAGTGTCTGTAACCAGCTCAGTTTTGGAGCTACAGCTTGGATTTTTGAAACACCAACATATGAGGCCACAAAGAGCTCTCTGTCAGCTGGATGGGCAAATTTTAGCATTATAATGGCCATTTACTCAGGACAAAAACGCTGAGGTATTGTGAACCTTAAATCGCTTGACCCTTGCCAGACAATATTGAGATTTGAAACCAGTTGAGGGTTTCGCTACGGAGTATTTCGAACACCTATCATGCGGGTTAATGGGTCGAAAATATCTTGTACGTATTGTGTCACGTGGAAGCGGTGCTGAGTTACGAAGAATCTGGCAAGGGCACGTGACCATGTTAGGAGGATGGTGTGCAGTGAGTTGTAACTTGAGTGTGGTTGACAGCTGACGGTGAGTTTCTCAAAGTCAGTGAAAACCACTTCCAGTGTCACGTGAGTCCTGTACACTCGTACTCGGCACTGTATGTTGATAAAACCCGAATTGTTTGTATTAGACTCTACAAGTGGATCGTAGGCGAGATAAAGACAAGTGAGACAGACGGCGAATGGTTCGAAATGGCGCTGGTCAGTAATACAAGTACAAGTACATCACTCTGGATGGGTCCACAGTCAAGACGTGTGTACTGATGGATTCGTCAAGTCGAGCCATCTACAGCGTACCGTTGGATTCACCAGACTCACAGCTTTCCATTGGTGTATTAAGAATTCACATTGGCTTATTATTGGAGGAGGTAGCTAGACGGCATATGGTTGTGGGTCTTTGGAAAACCGTTGGAAGACAACCTCTGAGGTCTCGACAGGGTGGTACTGTACTTGTGGAGTAACACCCCAAGGTAAGGGCTAGAAACGTCTAATTGATATCAAAATAGACCAATTGGTTGTTGTCCATTCGTGACCTTCGGCCACTCATTTCCGTCTCCACCCGAAAATTTGCATGCATATTGCTCCTATTTTTTCCGTGCAGCGTGCAGAGCTGTACAGTACCAGGTACTCCGGATTTTTAGCCCGAAGCACTTCGTATACTCCCCCTTAGTCATCCAGCAAGTGAGAGATATACTCCAAACGCCCCTGATCAGACTCTGAATTCAATCCTCCATACGGTTGCTTACCTAATACTCCTACACTCTACTCTAGCCATCCTTTGTCACTATAGCTAGTAACATCCTGCAGACAAACCTTGCCAGTGAACCTGCATACCTTCTCAGTCCTCGAGTTCATATTTCCAAGGTGTTTTCGCGAGCTCTTTTTCGACCGTTCAACCGAATCCCCCGAATCCCAATCAACCGACCCCTTTCACCATCCCGCCACATGTCTGAACTTCCTCCTCTCGAACAGGCCAAGCGAATTGCCGCCCACCAGGCCGTGGAGCAACACTACCCCAAGAACGCCAAGGTGGTGGGCATTGGCTCCGGATCCACCGTGGTCTACGTGGCCGAAAAGATCGCGTCGCTACCAAAGGAGCTCACCAAGGACACGGTGTTCATTTCCACGGGCTTCCAGAGCAAACAGCTGATCCAGAACGCCGGCCTCAGACTCGGATGCATCGACCAGTACTCCTCGGGCGATCTCGACGTGGCCTTTGATGGAGCCGACGAAACCGACCCCCAGCTCAACTGTATCAAGGGCGGAGGCGCGTGTCTGTTCCAGGAGAAAATTGTGGCCGAGTGCGCCCGCAAGTTTGTCATTGTGGCGGACTACCGAAAACAGTCCAAGGCGCTGGGCACCGTGTGGATCCAGGGCATCCCTATTGAGGTGGTTCCCGACGCCTACAACAAGGTGATTGCGGATCTCAAGAAAATGGGCGCGCAGTCGGCTGTTTTGCGACCTGGTTCGCCCGGAAAGGCCGGTCCCATCATCACCGACAACGGCAACTTCATTGTCGACGCCTACTTTGGCGAGATCCAGCCCGAGGGTGTCAAGGACCTGCACATCAAGATCAAGCTGCTGCTGGGTGTGGTTGAGACGGGGCTGTTTACCAACGCCGACTTTGCCTACTTTGGCAATGCCGATGGAACTATCTCGACCATTGCTAAGTAGATCGACAAGAACACGGTTAACAAGACCGCCAAATAACTAATAGATTCGTACATATGCCAATGGGGGCGTACTCCGTACTACAGACTGCGAGTAGCAACTCGGTTGGTGTCACGTGACCTGAGTCACATGGTTAGATCTGCCACCCAGTTCACTGCGAGCACTGCAAACGCATCTAGACGGGATAAGAGGTTAAGTAGCAGATACTGGTGTTGGAGGTTTGTGCTCTGTCTGAGAAAACGATATGATTAAACGCGATGCGATCGAATACGATACGATTGGATACGACACAATACTCTCTGTTGCTCAATTGAGAAAACGATGCTTGACTCAGAGTTTTGGATCAGTATAGCTCAGACGAGTCCTGAGCATCTCTAGGTGTTCGCTGGTATCGTGGGATACTTTTTCGGGCACGTGAAACGGCTGATAAAACAGAATATCGATGGAGGAGTGGGTCATTTTGTTGAGGACGCAAACAAGTGGCCCAAGAAGAAATGGCCACTCAAGACAGTGAATACCAGTATCCGTATTCCTTGCTGTACAGTTGATAATGACGCTGAGAGCCTTCAGTTACATGAGTTGTGGCATATTCTAGATGGTGATTGTAATTTGCTGTGTTGGTGAAGGAGGCACTCTTCAAGGTGTTCAACTTGTCCCTCGTTTTAAGAAGATGTATATAAAGTGCATCTTTGAGGTGGTCCTCTGCAAGTACGGTATGTACACCATTGTCTGCGCAAAATGAATGGTTCACATGTTGGTCGTGAGTCTGAGGAGTTGCCTCAACAGCGGAATGTTCGAGATACGCCTTTACATTGGTTATCCAGGGGGTCATGTGATGTCATGTGACTGAAAGCGGGCCAGTGGGCAATCATGACCGACAATCGGATCTTAACCCTATACAAGTACTGGCTTTCTCGAGTCACCAAGATTGTTTGTCTGAGTGGTGTGTACAGTCAGTTGAGCATATTGGTAATCATCTCTTTAGGCGTTTAAAGGTCTCTAGGACCAAAATCCACTGTAGCAACAAATAGTGAAAGTTATACCATTCGACTCCTTGTCTTCTTCTGATTCGAATGGTACCAAAACCGTGGTTCTTGTCAATACAAATATTCGTAGATATACTCACTTTCCCGCTCTGAAACTTGATTGCCAATACTGTAGATGTGAACGTAGTGAACATCTCTGTTGGAAAACCTCGTCAGACTCTGTTGGAAAACCTCGTCAGACTCTGTTGGAAAACCTCGTCAGACTCTGTTGGAAAACCTCGTCAGACTATGGAAAAGTTGCTTCTGTCGTCTTCTACAGTCTACTACTTCTGCTGTCATCTCAAACAGTTCAGCTTGGTGTCTTCTGATGCTACCGTCTGTCATCTTCTGCTGTCTGCTATTACAGCTACAACAATATTCAGCTACAGTACAACTCAATTGCAACAGTTTGATACAGTACTACAGTCTGTTAGATACAGACCTGCTGCTGTAGTCTTCTGCTGCCGTCTTCTGCTGTTGCCGTCACTTCCCACCTAATCAATTACTATAGCCAATGGATCACTCCCTCAGCCTCTTCAACCTCCCCTTCATGACCAAAACCAGCTCTTTGGCAGGAAGCCGAGGATCGTCGTGAGAAAAGGCATTGGCTCGCCGTCTCATCGCAATCGTGTTCTTGGCAAGCCTGTCGCCCGACTTGGCGAGCCTGTCGCCCGAATTGACTCGCTTTCTGCTGCCAAACGAGCTAGGCACACTCAGAGACCGTTTCAGAGCGTAAGGCGGGAGGATTGGAGGTCTGA
Organism: Yarrowia divulgata; assembly: GCA_900519045.1. Classification (NCBI taxonomy): domain Eukaryota; kingdom Fungi; phylum Ascomycota; class Dipodascomycetes; order Dipodascales; genus Yarrowia; species Yarrowia divulgata. The sequence continues at coordinate 1,885,601 of ULGQ01000005.1, forward strand.
TCGCGCGGTACAGGATGTCCTCACGGGTGGTCAAACCCAGGTCAGACCCAGTCTTGATCTCCTCAGACTCCTCGAGGGGTCTGTCCAGCACAACCTGCTCGTCGGAGGCGTCGTGGAAGGACTCGCCGTCAGACTCACCGTCAGACTCACCGTCAGGCTCACCTTCACTGGAACACACGGCAGACTCGTCAATGGCAGAGTTGCCACACTCCACAGAGGTGAGATTGGCCGAGGCTTCGCCTGAGTCGGGAGGTGGACTGGTGACTTTAAATCCTGCTCCAACGACAGGATCAGCTACTGCAACTTCGGGCTCAGGCTCAGCAGACTCAGGCTCAGCATCATTGACAGGCGGAATCGACTCGTCAAGTCCATCGATTTCGGGTTCGACGGATTCAGACTCGACGGATTCAGGCTCAACGGATTCACCGGGTTTGGACTCAGAAGACCCGGTTTCGAGAGCTGACACGGGGACTGGTTCAGAGACTAGATCGGAAGTTGCCATGGAAACAGTCCCAGAGGCAGACACCGAAATTGCCTCGGAAACAGTCTCAGTGTGCTCAGACGTTGACTCAGCAATCCGCTCAGAAGCTGCAGTCTTGTCAGATCCCGACACACCCTCCTCCCCCGCAAGACCGGGAGAAAAGGCTCTGGGTGACTCGACTGAAGTCACAGCTTGAGTGGATGGTTCCCCGGGATCGCTTGTCTGAGGCTCAGATGGCTCAGCACACTCTGAGTCGTCAGACGAGACTTCAACGACGTCGTCAGTGGTGCCGTTACTGACACCGTCAACAGTCGCCTCAACCTGGGCTTTAACATCAACGTCGCATTCCGCAGTCTTATCCGAATCTGAGTTAGCCAGCCGAACCATTCAAGAAGAAAAAAAAAACAAAAAAACTCACCATCATCGTTGCCACTTTTGACGTCAACACCGTGTCCCACAGCACCGAAGTTCTCTTTGTCAGCACCAATAACATCTTTGGCGTTTGCCTTGACATCCACAGGACCCTGCAAGTCTCTGTTGGACTCCAGGAGATGGTTTCGAGTTTCTCTGGCCATGTCGTGTGTGTGTGTGTGTGTGTGTGTGTGTGTGTGTCTGTATCGCCACCTCACCTATATACCCCTTTCTCACCCATGACATGGACCAGTCCATCGAACCTTTTATTCCGTAAAGATGGATTTACACCATCTGAGAATAATGCAGTGAAGCTCGTCAGATGGGGGCAATAAATGGGGCTTATCCCTTGCCTTATCCATGTATGCCAGCGTGAAGTCAATCTGAGTATAGCTACAGTAGTCAGTGAGAGAACTGGCCATGATGTTGATATATAGAGAGGCGTATGTCAACATGTTTGTACTGAAGAAAGGAATTATTAGTACACCGTTTGAATCGGGGTGTAATTCTATGTTTGTTGGTTGTCATAGTACGGACTCCATGGCATTGTTAACCGGTATTTAATGTTTCGTAATGTCAATCTATTTACCGTTTACAAATACCAGCTCAAGAGCTCGTAAAACACTGCCAAACAGCTGTGAGTGTGTCAAGCTGCTCATTGGTCATAGCGATATACATTCTGACTTCTCTATGACCATCTCCAAACTCCTAGAAGATCTCTGGCTAAGTCTCATACTTCAAACACAGCCCCACGCTCCCATACCAACATAACCGCGTCATGAGGGATACCGAAATGATCCCACGGAGCTGCTAGTTTCATCAATGCCACTCCCATTTCCACCGTCCTGCTACAACTCGCGAAATTCCACTTTCGGTTTCGATCTCAAATAAGGTGGATCGAATTTCCGAGCCGCACGCCCAGGGGTGCTGTTTTGGCCCCTCTTGAATGCGGGTTAGAAGGCAGGGATTGAGCTGAATTTTTGTCAGCAGATGTATTGGGGGATCATAACGTGACACGGAGAATCTCAACTCGATTGCATCAAAATTGAGCGCAGTACAGAGTCTTCTATTTAGTGATCACACTTCAACTAAATTCCCAACTATAAAAAGGTACTCCCAACTAAACTAAAGTAAATTTCAAAAAAATGGAAAAAAAATACCGTTTCTCCAAATCGCCTAAAAACTATTCCCCTTTTGTCCGATATCTCGTATCTGCTCTAGATGGCGATATACAGCACTTTCCTTGCCCCTATTCCACCCCCTCACTCCTGCTGCAACTCAATGACCTCGTCGAGACTGGGAAACTCGACATCATCGGCGTCCTCTCCATGTTTAGCCCAAGCCCGTGTGAACTCACTGCCTCGAGACAGAGTCTCCATATTGCCCACCACACACAGATGTCTGCGGGGACGGGTCATGGCCACGTTCAGACGTCGGTACTCGCCCAAGAATCCAATCTCGTGGTTCTCGTTGGACCGCACAAGAGACAGAATGATGGCCTCCTTTTCGCGACCCTGGAACGAATCGACCGTAGCTACCTCGACTCCAGGATTGGTGGGGTGAATCAGAGACCGAATCAGAGACGCCTGGGCCGAGTAGGGGGTGATGACGCCAATTTCGGACTCCAAAACCCCCAGATCCAGCAACTTGCCCACATGTCTGCGAACCAGGTACGCCTCGGATTCGTTTAATCGAGAAGGATTCAGCTTTCCCGAGTCGTCCTCTTGCTCGTAAAAGTCGTCTCCCTGAGTGTCGATCCATACGACAGGTGTGGTGGTCTCATACTCCTCTGTAACGTGTGGCAGGTCCGCTAGCGTGTGTTGGGCCACCGACGAATGGGCAACTAGCTGTCCTCCGTACAATTCCTGCGATGGGAACTGCATGATCGCCTCGTGCATTCGATATTGCACCTTGAGCAGCCGTCTGATATTGTCGTAGTTTCCCACCAAATGATCAAACAACGTCAACTCCAGCTGCTTCTTGATTTTCGACTGCTCACACTTCACCGTGGGAGGCAGCTGCTGGTTGTCACCGGCTATAATGAGCTTCTGAGCCGAGGGATACCGCGAAATGGGGATCCAGCACTGGGGCTCAAGAGACTGAGAGATCTCATCGATAATTATGGTGTCAAACTGAACGTCCTTCAGACAAGAGTCTCCCGTGCCATGCAGAGTTGCACAGACCACCTTGGCCTGAAGCAGTAGATCGGCAACCACCTTTTTTTGCCGCTCCTTGAACTCCTTTCGCAGCATGCCAATCTCCTTGTACATGGCGTACTTTTCGCGTCCCGATTTCGTCTTGGAGATCTTCCGCAGTTGCTGGTCAATGCTAGCCTGCACATCCTTGACAATCTGACCACTGTCGCACGTCTTGGACACAATGTCCAGGGAATGCTGCAGGTTGGCTTCCAGTAAACGAGCAGGATGGCCTATTCGAAGCAGTTGATTGCCGTTGAAATGGGGATGAAGACGCTCCAAAAGCGTGTCCACAGAGATATTGGAGGGACCACACACCAACACTCTCTGTCCCTTTTTCTGAACCAGCTGTCGGATGATCTCCACCAGAGTATGCGTTTTTCCTGTTCCTGGGGGGCCATGAACCACCGTCACCTGTGCAGATCCTACACTATGTTGAACCGCTTCCACCTGAGAAGGGTTGAGAGCCGTGTTGAACAGTTGCAGATTGGGATCGTCTTTGTGGTCGGAAATCGTCTCTTTGTCGACGCAAACACGCATGAGATCAGACAGTTCCTGTTCCTTCATCTTCAGCATGTCGTTCAGGGCAAACTCCATTCTTCGGTACGTGGCGTTGTTGGTCAGCTTGACTACATGCAGTCGCACTCCGTCCAGACTGTCTGTGGCATCGAAGCTCTCGTCCAGAGCAACTTCGATCTTGGACTTGGTCGACTTGAGCACCACGGCCTCCACGGTCTTGTCTTCCTTGGTTGCTTTGCCCTTGATGATTTTGATGAGGTCGCCGGTTCGAATATCGTTTCCGCCGGTCATTTCGGGCGAGATTGACACGTCGGGTTCCAGAGTGGCCACCAGTTTGCCTCCAAAGCCCGTTCGAAGAGACGCCAGAGTGAGGTTGACGATTGCGAGGCCTCTTGATGCGAGTTGTTTGGGGGTTAGGGAAGAGGTGAGGGAGGTCATGTTTGCCACGTCCGCAGCTTTTTCTGCCTCCAAGCATGTGTACAGGTATTTGAGTCTGTCCATGGTGTGTGTGTGTGTGTGTGTGTGTGTGTGTGTTCAGCTGGTCTTATATTTCAGTTGCATCACCAAATAATGATGGAGGTTTAGCATGCATAAACTCTATTCCCAAAGCTAATTCAAAAAAATCCAAACCAAGAAAAATGTGCAGAAGGTCATACTAATACACCACACCACACCATGAGTAAACGACCGACGGTAAAAGAAGACGTGGGACGCGACAACAACCTGGTGGACATTCTGGCCACGGTGCTGGACAACTACGTGGAAACCGGCGATTCGTCGTCTCTGGAGGAGTTTGTGCGAAAGGGCTTCCACAGCCAGGTGTTGCATTATTGGGCCAATGTGGTGAGTACACAGACACAGAGAGAGTGACAATGACAAGAGCCACGTGCTAACACAGATTGGAGTGCGGGAAGAACGACCCAAGTTTGCGGCTGCGTCTACAGCGATCGCAGACCTGATCGAGGCGCTGGACAACCCCGTGTTTGCCGTCAAGGGGCTGGAGTTCGTCAAGGTGATTATGGACAACCACATCAGCTACGTGGTCAAGGCGTCGACGTCGCACGACAAGGCCGTGGCCATGGGCATGATCAAGATGCTCACGGCCATTGCGGGGTTCCAGAAGGGCTACTTTTCGACCGATCTGCTCTCCGAGTACCCCTCGGCCGAACCCCACAAGTACCCTGCTCTGCAGCCTCCAAAGGGCAAAGATACCAAGAACCGCTCGATCCGAGAAGCCATGATCAAGTTTCTGTGCACGTGGATTTCCAACGCCTCAGCGCTGACCAAAACAGACATCATGGTGAACCGAAGACGCCTGAGAGTGCAGTGGTTCCGCCACATGAACACGGACTCGTGCAAGTTTCTGACGTACCAGCTGCAGATGCTCACGCAGCACATTTTGAACGACGAGCAGGTGTCCAAGACCTCCAAGCGAATGCTCTTCAACGAGTGGTCCATGGGTCTGCTTTCTCAGCGGCTGTATCGGTCGGACGGATCTGCCTCTGTGGTCGAGGAGTTTCTGCTGCAGCTCGGATCCGACGCCGAAAAGGGCATCCTGTACCCCTGCGACGGCTGGTGGGTGGACGTGCTTCGCGAGGAGAAGCACGGTCTGCGAGAAAACGTGTCCAAGGCCGGTCTGCACATTTCCGAAGAAGACATGCGGAAATTCAAGGTCAACGTGCTGGACTACCGAAACAGCGCGTTGCTGATGGTGCTCAGAGCCAATATCAAGGCCTGGGACAACATGCATTGCCAGAGAATCGCGCTGCGGTTTCTGGAAAACGCCCCCGAGATTGTGGAGCAGGTGATGAAGAACGAGCACTGGCTTTCGTTCGATCCCAAGCTCACCACCAACTGGGTGGGGCTGGTGGCCTTTTTTTCCAAGTTCTTGCAGCTCCCCATTCCGGCCATTGTGCAGAGAAGAGCCAAGGACAGAGACTGTCCTCCCGTGCACACAATCATGGAGAGTGTGCTGCCTAGCTCTTTGGCTACCAACAACCTGACCAAGGGCCTGGCTTCGGAAACGCCTCTGATTCGTCAATTCACAGCCCAGATTTTGAACCTGGTTCTCAAAAAGTACCAGCAGGTCCAGCACTTCCTCAACCAGCAGTCTGGATGGGAAACGGGCGCCTCTCAGTTCCGAGAAGAGTTTCTGTCGCGGTTTGTGAACGTCCAGGCGCTCTTTACGGCTCTCAACACCGAAAAAGACGCCGGTCTGCTGCGATACAACCTCGTTTTGCTGTGTTCGCAGTTTGGCGACCTTTTCCCCGAGGTTCTGCCCAAGGCTACGCTGCCCGCCAGTCTGCTGCAAAACATCACTGCATCTGGACTGTCGATTGCCGAGTTCCAGCACACCATGAACCTGGAGGGCAAGCTGTCCATGACGGGTCTGTGGTGGAAAAAGACCGCTTCGGGACACACGCTGTTCTCCACGCTTCTCAAGCTGTGTACGACCGACGTCAAGACCGTACGACAGTCCGTGGCTGCCTCTCTCACCGAAACCACGCTGCCGACTATGTTGTTCCAGAACCAGCTGTCCATTTCGACGCTGGACGTGCTGGTCAACTCCATGGACTTGGTGCGGGAAGACCAGACGAACGTGGACGCCGTTCTCAACCTGATCGACAACTGTGTGGGCCGATTCATGACCCAGCCCTTCAAGTACCTCGATCTCATTTCCGAGGTGTGCAAGACGCAGAAACTGGACCCCAACACCGCCGTCATTTCGCCCTTCATCACCGTGCTTGCCGAACAGGTCAAATTCGTGCCTGAAGACCGGCGAGAAATGGCCAAAATCTGGCTCCAGAAGATCTTCAGAGACGCCTGCATTGCCGGAGAGTCGTGGAAGGTCATGGAGGGTCTGTGTGACAAGTTTGAGCTCGATGCGGCTCTTCTCAGTCCTGCTAAACCTCTTACAAAAGAGTCCAACCAGCTTTTCTGGAACGACGAGTCTTCCAAGCAGCTGGAAAAGCGCAACCTGTCGTACTTTGACCTGGCTCTAGCCGTGGAAGACAAACAGGTTCTTGCCGAGTCTTCTGCGTTGCCCGAAACCCAACTAGATGTGGCTGCTTTGACGTATCGATCCAAGAGTTTCAAGAAAAGCGACTTGGCTAGCTACGGAATCAAGCTGAAGACGGCGGCCATGGTCACCCCGACTCTGCGAAGCTACCTGGCTTCCCCTGAGTTTTTCTCCGACAACTTTGACGACTCTCTGGTCCCCTTTTACTCGCATCTGATCAAAAGTGTCTACGAGGAGGTCCCCGTGATCAAGTCAGATTTCCAGACGGCGTTCAAGGGGTACATTTCCGAGCTGCTGAGTCTCGATACAGCCTACAAAAACGTCTTTCTGCAGCATCTTGCATGGACTTTCACGGCTGCACAGGCTCTGGAGTACGTCAAGCTGCTGATGAAGAAGAAAAAGGACGTTTCTGGCGGTCTGGAGGTGCTTGCCAGCGTTTCTGGCGGTCTGCTGTCCACCGACGATCTGGTGGAGCTCGAAAAGTACGTGCGAAAGCAGTGTCCCCAGAACTCCCGCACTCTGCAGAAGATTCTGCTGGAAAACTCGCTGGCGCTGCAGAAACTGGACCAGGACAAGATCGACAGCATTGTCAAGTCGTCCTACAAGGTTCCCGAGCTGCTGCCTGTCATTACAGCTCTGGTCAAGATGCCTCAGGCAAAGGAGACGCTTGCAAAATACGTGTCCAAGGGTCTCAAGAAGTTTGAGCCTGGGCATCTGGCGCAACTGGTGCTGTTGGTTGGAGTACCCGAAGATGAAGCGGAAATGCAGTACATTGCCAAAACCGTCACTACGTACCTGATTTCGTCCAAGAATCTCGACAATGTGGACGTTTTCGCGCGCGTTCTGGGTCTGTGTTCCTCTACCGTGTCTTCAGACGATGCTGTAGCCATAGTCACGGCTCTGACGTCTGCCCCCAAGACCCATGGATACACCCAGAACGTTGGCAAGCTGGTTTCCAAGCTGAGAGTCCCTGGCGAAGAGCTCAAAAAGTACCTTTCCAAGGGCATCATCAACCTGACCAAGCATCTGATGGAGACGTCTGAGGCTGTGATTTACGCCAGTGCTGTGGAGGTGGCCCTGTGTCTGGACGAAATTGCCGTTTCCAGGGAAATCGACTTCTGGACCCAGGTTTCGGCAAAATCGGTCAATGCTCTACTTGAGGCGCTTGTTTCGCGGTGGTTTCATGATCCTGTTTGTATTCAGCTGGTTCATTCTTTGGTCAGCTGTGCCACAAAACAGATTGAGTACTCCAAGCTGCTTCAGATGACTCTCAACAGTGAGGGCAACGTTTTGCTGAACCGAATTGCTTCTGACTACACCTCTCAAGTGCTCACAGCCACGATCGTTCAAAAACTGTACCTGTTTGATCGCAAGAACTCGAATGCCTCTGTGGTGAACGGAGTGCTGCGTCTGTACGAGGCCCTCAACTCTCTGCCCGACCAGATCCTGCTGTCTGTTCTGCAGAGCATGGAGTCTTCGGGAACGTACAACTGGACGCAGTTTGTGTTTTCCTGGGCCACTCTTGGCGATGTCAAAGATACCCGGGTGTTCAACATCATTGGAAACGATATCGAGGTGACTCTGGCTGCCCCCACGATTCTGGCCTCCATCAACAACTACAACCCCAACGAAAACAGCTTCCAGGATAACGTTGATCAGTGGAACAAGCTGAGTGCTAGAGAACAGCGCGAACACACTGTCAAGGAGACTACCACGGTTACGTACGACTCCTCATTCCTCATGGGAGTCATTGCTCAACGAATCAGAAAAGACGGCCAGCTGGATATTCGAGCTCTGGTCGAAAACCACTACCTGGGTTTCGTCATTGCGTCCATGAGCTCCTACTCGGCCTCTACTCTAGGCTACTGCAAGTCTCTACTTGAAGCCATCTCGTACTGCTGCGATCTGCCCGAAAACAAGGCTCCTTTCAAGGGTCTGGTGAAAATCATGGTGCGCAAGTGTCTGTTTTTGATGTCTGAGGAGTCGTTTGAGCGTCTGCCCTGCATTGTCGCCATCCAGGTGGCATACATTGTGCGAGGAGTGGCGGCGGCAGGCAGTGTCATGTACGACAACATTGTGGGCATCATTCTGGCGGGCCCCAAGATTTTTGCCGGCATGATCCCCATTGCCACAAGACTGTTTACCGACACGAATAAGGACTTTTTCCGAAAACTTTCCTGGGGCCTGGTGACGTTCATCAACGGCGTCAAAACCACGGAGGACGTGCGGCTTCTGCTCAAGAGCAACTTCCTGGAGCAGCTCATGAGTGCGTGTGCGTCCCCCACGGTGTCCCGACACATCAAGGAGAGCGTCATGAAACTGGTGTGGGCCATCCAGAAGACTGGAGAGGGCTCCATGATGCTGGTGTTGCGGCACGGAGGACTGGCCTGGAACGAGATTCTGGACGGCGAAATGGCCAAGTGGAGCCAGACTACTGCGGCCAGATATGGAGTCACGTTCAAGGACAGACCCAAGCTGTTGAACTGGACCAACCAGGACTTTCCCCAGTATCTTCTGAGACAGAAGGAGGTGGTGTGATTATGTAATAGAATATTTAATGCATGGTATGTATGTACGAGAGTAGTAATATTTGAAACATGTACGAGGGTTTGAAACATGTAAACGAGTGTTATGGGCTCACCTCGAAACACAGACACTAACGTATGTACAGTTCGTCCTCGATAGCTGCGTCTAACCACGTAAAACAGCTGTATCACCATGAGTGTTGATCTGATCAACTCGGGGACTTCAAATTCGTAATCTACAACCGATTTCGAGTCTGGACATGTTCTCGTTATTTGTGAAGTGATTTTCAAAAATGCAGGGTGGACTCACTAGCAGTGAGCTACCTGTAGAAAGCTGCATCTAAATTCGCAGAACTAGAATACCTCGATGAGTATTAATCTGACGAGCCTGGGGACTTCAAATTCGTCATCTACAGCCGATTCTGAGTCTGGACATGTTCTCATTATCTGTGTAATACACCGATCATGGGTCTGTTATCGTTTCCCAACCAACTTCATTCCACATAAACTGATCAGACAGTATACTGATCAGACAGTCGATTTTTTTTGGAGAAAACTACAAGTAAGGCAATGTTGGGATTGCATTCAAGAATCGAAATGTGCTAAAAAATCGCCACTCGTAGAACCCATTCTTGATCAATACAAGTATTAGCTCTCTGACCCAGCTTGAGTACATGCATGTGGATTCATCAGGTCAACCAATACCTATCTAATAATGACAGCAGTATGTATCAAATGATATCATTTTAACCGCGTCATTGTAAAGTACATCTGGGTACTACATTTGTCGCTACAACTCTTCATTCCACCATGGATTATGTAAGCAAAATTCGCGGACGAAGATCCCTACGCCTTTTCTGCTTAATAAGCGACGATGGTTTAGGGCCAGCTCATGAGCGTAGCGAATGGGCTGGTGTTTTTTGTGCAATTAGACGAATTCAGGTTTTGCTGACATCTGTTGCTGTGGTGTCCCCTTGCACACCTTATGACTGTTGATCTTACAAGGTGTTGAATGGATTCAGAGAGAAGACAAATACTGTACAGTGGCATGCATGGGCTACAGTGCTCAACGTCTAGCTGTGGTTATCATTCAATAAATTACTATATACGTTACTCAGCCCTACTTGTAGCAACATACGTGTTTTCAGGACTCTGTTGCAAGCACCCAGAATCGTTGTTCGCCTACTCGTGCTTAATGCTTCCCATTACTTCTCCACCACCTGACTGCCATAGTATCAACCACTGCCACTTGACTTCAGGGAACTCCAAATAGTGCCTTAGACCAACGGCATGAACACCTGGTCAATTTGATATAACATATAGATGGTGTACAATACTTGTAGCGAACACGGCGGTTTGAAATCTGAAAAAAAAATCGCATTACTGTACTTTCGTATAGCTTTCAAAGACATCCCGATTTGACAAATACTTTTGGCCGGTGAATGGACTGCTATGGGTTTCTGAAGACTCCAAAAAGACTGCTATGTGTTTCTGAAGACTCCAAAAAGACTGCCATGGGTCTCTGAAGACTCCAAAAAGACTGCCATGGGTCTCTGAATACTTCAAGAAGAATGCTATGGGGGTCTGAAGAGTGGGACTTCATTTAGTTGAGGCTAGTTCAAGAAAGTAAGTAATTAGTTGAAGCTCTCCACATACTCTTAATCTGTCATTCTCTGCATGTTGCCTAGGAGACCTGGGTTTGTGCTCGAACCCAACATTGCCCCCGACCATTCTCGTTAGCCCTCTGACTCATTGTTGACACCACCTCACACACTCCCCGACATAACACTCCGAATTGGAGACAGAACATGATTGCGTCCGCTGCGATGTGTCGTGTCGGGGTCTTGTATAAAGTGGTGTGGAGGAAGAAGAGTGGGTGGGGGCTGGTATCACTGTTTAAAGTGGAGTGTTTAAGGTGGTCCGTTTAAGGTGGTGTGTGGTGGCGTGTGGTGGTGGCTATATGGTTGAGTGACGGTGGTACTACAAATACAATAGCTAGATACAAAGCGTGGTATTGTGCTTTATCCTACACCCCGACAATCCAATAACAATAAAAAATTAATTATACACGAGGGCAATTGCTGGTTATCAACCAAGATCACCAACTCACTGCCCCCCTCAGCATCTCCACAGCCACAGGAGCAACTCGCTTAGGAGCCTTCTTCCGCACAGCCATGCCAGACAGATCATTGACCTGAGGCTGCTCTGCCCCACCAACTCCAGCAGCAGCCATAATGTTCTTGACAACATCATCGGAAGAGTTGCCAAGAATACCCTCCATGACCGCCTGGCCCTTGGCAATGGCCTTGAGATCCCTGAGCCGAATCTCCAAATCAGACACCAGATCGTCGTCCTTCTCGCCGGTCATGGCAATTCGCTTCTTCACCGAGTCGATCGCCATTTGCTTGTTGGCCGAGTCCTCGGGACAAAACTCCAGCGCCAACGAGTACTTGTAGTGAGCCTCGCTCATGACCGTGGACTTTTACGACCTTTGTCTCCAATTAGTAGAATAGTTTTGTTAATAGCTTTGGTAAGATTCTGCTATAGTTTCTGCTGGGGGCTGGGCAGTGTATGGTATGATTACGTAATACGATGGATCACGTGATCAGCCTAATACTACCGGAATCTGGTGGTCTCTAGTGGTTATTAAACCATGCACGTGACAATACTACGGTACTACAAGTAGAGTGCTCACCACAACCGCCCCTAGAACTGGGGATATCCCAACTGACTCAGGTTCAAGACCTGGTTGAGTGGATTGGAAAACTCACAGTCACGTGTAGTGTCTGCTACAGTTTTTGTTAATAGTTTCTGCTAATGGTTTTGTTAATATAAATAGTGTGTGCTCTCATACTTGCCCGTTGTGTCCATTCGGACCGTTGGTGCTTTCCTGTCAAACACCTGTTGTTGTCAAACACCTGTGGTCAAACACCTGTTGTCAAACACCTGTTGTCAAACACCTGTTGTCAAACACCTGTTGTCAAACACCTGTTGTCAAACACCTGTTGTCCGTTCGGACCTACGGCCCTCACTTCCGTAGACTGTGTTCAGCTGACCACCCACTCGCCCATCCAAACAGGATGCTGACTAAGCTCGTCAAACAGCTCCCGATCCAACGCGTTATCCGCCGACAACTCCGGAATGTCCGCCTGCGTAAACAGATTGTTGTCGTACATAGAGCTGGTGTACTGCACAAACTCGTCTTGGTACTGGTGATGTGTGTGAGCATTTTGGGGAGCAGAAGATTGCGGGGTCTGGTTGGGCGGGGTTCGACACTCCAGTCTCATGGCGTCTCTTAAAGACAGCAGCTGTTCGAGTCTCAGGGAGGCTGGTTTGTTGCCGGCATTATGCATGGCTGTCATGATTCGAATTGCCGTTTCGATATGGGCATCAATCGAGTCATGTGATCCAAAGGCTGCTCCAAACAGAACCAGCGTCGCCGCAGACACAAACACGTACTCTCGGTCCATGTATCCCTGCACTGCCAGGAAACCTGTGTCCAGCAAAGAGCTGATAGCCGAAATGGAGCAAACCGAGGCCTGGAAGGAGGCGTTCAAAAGACGTCGAATCGAGGGGGAAAACTTGGATAGCGACAGTTCGATGAGTTTGCCGTCGGACGAAAGCGACGAAATGCGTCTTTGCACGAAATGGATCAAAAGAGGCCGAACCGATAAGTTGATGCATTGAAAGTACTCCGAATGGATGTTGACGACGGGTCTGGAGACTATGAGAGGCGACTGCGAATAATCGACCTTGAGCCGGTCGGGAATGTTGTTTCTCCACTCAAACAGCTTTTCAATCACCGAATTGAGCGCAGGCAAAATGTTCTTGTTGTCGTTGTGGTGGTGGTACAGCGAATCCAGCACCAAACACGCCAGACGCGCCACTTCGATGAACGAATTCATGTAGACGGCGTCGTAGAATTCGGGCAGCGACTCGGGAAGACCTGTGGCAACCGATTCGAGGTTTAGCGAGGGCGGAATTCCCTGTTTGGAACACGAATACAGCTCCAAAATGTATGTGGTCCACCACAGTCGTCTACGATGCTCCAGTTCTTCACGTGACAACGAGTCTTTGCTGGCATCGACATGAAGACCGCACAGAACGGCCGTTCTCATCGCCATACCGATATATACGGCCGAAGACGTCGAAAAATCCAAAACCTGCAGGTAGAACGAGTAACATAGCAAAAGTTCGATCAATTTCGTGCACGAATCGCCCATCAGTTCCTTGCCGTACAATAACGACAGCGCGTTGGCTCCGTTTCTGAAGTTCTCGCCTCCTGGGGGATCATCCGTCATGTTTTGCCGTTCTTGTCGAGGCGCGCCGTACATTTCTCCAATGGCCGAAATGAGCAGAATCTGGCAGTACCAGGACGCTTCGTGACGCGACAAAGTGGTCACCTGATGATTCTGCAGGGTTTCGAGAAACGCGTAGATCTCGTAGATTTTGTTTCGCGTCCACAACTCGTTGCAAAAGTAGTAACAATGGCCCAGATGGGTCTGAAATTGCGTCAAAAAACGCAGAGCGTCGTCGCGAGCAGGCATGGTGATGACAATGTCGTCTCTGTAGTCGCTGTTGTTGCATTCTGTGCATTTGAGCATCAGAGTGAGAGGACCTTTCTTAGTCAGCCGAATCCCGCGATACGTGAAAAGACCCATATCCAGACTCTCGTTGGCGCCTGTTTTCGTGTCTCGCAACATACACGCGAGCTCCTGGCCGAACCGAGACGTCGACGAGGATCCCGAAAACAGCTGCTGGCCGTTTCGGGTGCTGGTGAGCTCGCTTTTCTGGTCTCGAATGGGGTTGATGAGATGATCTCCGTCTGAACAAAGAGAGGATACTGTTACTTTGTTGATAGGCGACCCTGGCCCTGAGACTGGAACTGGAATTGACCCTTGCCCTGGAACTGGCGATGCGACCGACGACATAGTTCCTGCTGGGCTGGCATCTATCCGGGCTTTTTTGGCAGTTGTTCCTGTCTCCTCAAACCCTGGCCCTCCAGAAAGAAGACGATGCTCTGTAGGCACACCTAACCCTCCCCCTACCCCCCTCTCATCCTTCAACTGCTGAATCTCATCTTGCAACTTTTTCCAGTACTTCAAAGACACCACGATCTTTTTCTCCGCCTCGGGATACACACACTCCGCGTTCAACTTGCCACAGGTGACGCAGGGATCGCCTCCAGAACACCGCGCATGCCTCTTGCGACACCGTTCACACGCCGAACTGGCGCGTTTGTCCTTTTCCGCGGCTTTCGACGCTTTTCCAGTCATAAATTCGAGATTTCCACGTCGTTTGAAGGGCGGAAAAAAAAAAAAAAACATCACCCCAAACTTACTATCCGATACTATCAAGACACTTTAGCTTAACCTTTTAACAAAGAGAGGAGTACGAGTATAAACGGGTGTCAGAGTCGCTTGAAGTAGGTGTAGAAGATGAATTTCCGAGCCGTTTAAAACGGAAAACAATAAATCAACATCAGTAGAATCGATCTATGTGAAAAAACCCGGACCCTACCATACATTTTCAGCCCGTTTTAGACCCCCTTTAAACTTCAACCCAACCGTTTAATTATTACCCGATACTGGCTGCAGTGGAGCATGCCGTACGAGATTAAACCCGGCTAGCCCTGACCCTGGAATCTGTTTTGGGAGACGTAACCCTGACCCTGTAAATCCACATTTTTCATTTCCCAGCTGTCAACCCTAACCTGGACATTTGCTTTGGGATACAACCCTAGCCCTGTAAAATTGCTTTGGGACGCACAGCCCTAACCCAGGCCATCTGCTTTGGGCCATTTCTCCCAGCTACCAGCCCTAACCCGGTACATCCTCTTTGGGTCATTTCTCCCAGCTGCTAGCCCTAACCTCGGACATCCTCTCTGGGCCATTTCTCCCAATCGTTAACCCTAACCCTGAACATCCTCTCTGGGTCATTTCTCCCAGCTGTCACCCCTAACCCTGTGTTTCCGCTCTCTACGCTACCCTAACCCCACTTCCAACCCTAACCCCAATTTCCCAATCCACCCCCGCCTCTGATTGGCCCACCACTACGTCTCACCGAAAAATCAACTTCCAATTCTCTCACTACGTGATACACACAACACACAACCACAATCACCATGTCTGTTGCTGCTGCCGTAAGTACTGACGAAAAGAAGGATGGAGAAGGATGGAGAAGGATGAGGGCGTGATTGTTTGGCGGAAAAAAACGACAACAGGGAAAATATGACGTTGGAGTGGAAATCTCGGAGCAAAGGACACAACAAGATGAGGCGACAAAATTGATATGACGACACAATCGATGTAACGGTGACACCAAAGCGACACAAAACGACACAAAACGACACAATTGGAATTGGGGAGGGTTGAAGGGGGTTGTTGTGGGTTGTTATGGTCTCACAGTTGTGGTGTGCACACTTGATGACGTGTTGTGTTTAAGCATGACGACCTAAAACGGTGACTTAAAAACGATACAAACGATACAATCTCACGACACAACTTCAGTAATGTCAACAATGTTCATTTAACTCCGATTTGTGGCCGTTTAATTGCTCCATTTACGACCATTGCACGATTTGCAATTGCCCCGGTTACAATTGCTCCATTTACAATTGCCCCGGTTACGACCATTGCTCCATTTTGACCGTTCAATTGCCCCACGACCATTTCTTCGATTTACGTCATACTAACTCAGCGATCCTCTGCCGTCAAGGTTGACTGGGGAAAGATTGTTTCCTCTCTCGGTCTGACCGGCGCCACCGTGTCCTCCCTGCAGGCTTTCCGAAAGCGACACGAGGAGGCCAAGAAGAACGCCTACGAGCTGCAGAACCAGCCCACCTCCGTGGACTTCTCCCACTACCGAAAGGTGCTCAAGAACCAGAAGGTCGTGGACGAGATTGAGCAGCACTTCAAGTCGTTCAAGCCCGTGACCTACGACGTGTCCAAGCAGCTCAAGACCATCGATGCCTTTGAGGCCAAGGCTCTTGAGGACGCCAAGGCTACCGAGGGCAAGGTCAACCAGGAGATTGGCGATCTGCAGAAGACCCTGGAGAACATTGAGTCTGCTCGACCCTTTGACCAGCTGTCTGTGGACGACGTGTTCAAGGCTCGACCCGATCTCGAGAAGAAGATCGAGGAGATGGTCAAGAAGGGCCGATGGTCCGTTCCCGGCTACAACGAGAAGTTCGGCTCCGTCGTTCTTATGTAAGAGTTTGACGAATATCATGATCACACGAGTGAGCGCGCGAGCGAGCGAAGCGAGTATAGAAATCTGCAGCGTAGCGCAGTGAAGCGTAGCGAAGTGTAGCGTAGGGATGCGTAGGGATGCATAGGGATGCATAGGGAGGCGTGCGAGGCGTGCGAGGTGTAGCGAGGTGTAGGGAAGCGTAGCGAGTATTCAGCGAGCAAGCAAAGCCAGTATTTTAACACACGTAGATGTAGACACGTACGAAGTGACACGTACAAAGTGGCGATATTAGTGGGCGATATGAGGTATCAGGATATCATGATCCAGCAGTGTGTTTATCCTTTGTAGATAAAACTTCGAGAATGATCATGGGAAGCATTCACACTGGTACAGTTGTAATTACGTCATTTGTTTGTCGGCTGCGGAAACCGAAATCGTTCCTCCTCATTTAAAGCCTGTCAATTGGCTATCTTATAAACACCAATCGATGGAGAATACTTCCAGCTATATATCCTTGTACAGGTGGGTATGTACATGCCAATTTCTTTACCATATTGTCTTTACCATACTGTAGTCTCAAAAAGCTGTGTATTAAACAGGTAGTGTCTCGTGAATGTTCCTGAAGAGCAGCTGACAACCAGGTGTCTGAGAATGCTAGCGTTCATTAATGGTCTATTGCAACACTTTCAGTTGGTCTTACTGTACTGAGTACTGTACTTCTGGGTTGTGTCTTGTAGTTCTACAAGGCGAGTAGTTGTATTTCGTGTTGCATCTCTTCGCACTCATAGATGAACCTTTTCGAGTATTGTACTCGTACTCTTGCAAGTATCTCCTCGAGTATTCATACAAGTACAAGTATTACGTATACTCGTGGATGTATCTCTTCGGGTACTCATTTGAAGTTTGGGCTCAAGTTCTCTCGTTCACTTCAACACGATTTCAAGGAATGTTCATGCCAAAAAGTAGGTACACAGCTACAGTAGAGTCAGGCTATTCACATGCCGTATCTGTGATTTCGGGTCCTGTGAAGACATTCAGCCACCAGGGAAGACGTATACGTTCACTAATACTTCTCATATTGACAATGCGAGAGTGTCACGATATACATTTCATACTAGAACGATTCGACACCGGAATGTGCCCTGCTCGTAGCAATGGAGTCACACCACCAAGGACTAAAGTGCACTGAGGGCTAAGAGCAGTTGATCAGCTGTTATCGCTACAAGTGGATATACACTGCACTTGTACTATTGTACTACAAGTACAAGTACAAGTACTTGCAACGCCTCTTGTGAGAAATGACCTTATGAGAAATGATCTTGTGAGAAACGACCTTGACGAAAGCGACCCCAGATCCAAACGTCACTCTTTGCTATTGGCCACCAATGGAGGGTGCATAACATCTTGAGTGCAGAAGAATGTGTGAAAGCCTGGACTCTTCGTTCTCGTCTTTTATCGATTTGCGACTGCTCAATCACTTCAACCAAGACGTCTTTTCCTCAGTTTAATGAGTAGTTACTGCCACCTCGCTCTGGTAACCTCTTTCATAACATACTGGTGCGATCCCTATAAGCAAATACAAGTACATCACAACACCACCTTGAAGCCTCTGAGGGGTGCTAGAAGCAAAAGTAGATACAAGCGCTTGTAGCTCATCCACTCCAACAAACCACAACTGACTCAGCCCACAAGTCTACGAGTACTGTAGCTACTTGTAGTGTAGTCTACTTGGTCAAGCCTTTTTCAACCACACGCCACGAAGTCTACACGGTTGAATGACCTCTTGAGTGCAATTTCCTACCACGAGAAACGACAAAAAAACACACCAAATTACTCCCCGTTCTATGCTGATTCGAACAGTCCACCCCTTTCAGAATTTTCACGAGTTTCACACGGGTTCTTCATGGCCAATCTACTGTAACATGCAACTCACAATGCTACTCCCAAACCAGTCTATTTTGCCGCATTCCAGATTGATGATCGTGACAAACAATTCAGCCGTTTTTATCGACCATGAACAGTATCAAGACAGCACCTACAAGAGCTGCTTAATAAGCACAGATACCATCTTACGTAACCACTCCTCACCCCAATGTGTAACCCTAACCTCCCCATAAATTCGGATTGCGAAAATGAGCGCCACAGCATGCTCTGGAATGTAGTGAAAAGTCGGTATTCGGGACGCCTTTTTGCTATAAAACCGCTCTCCACCTGTTCATTCACCCCGTATGATTTGATGTTCAAAATTTCACATTGTTTCCTTCATTATTCATACAGCTATACTCCTTCTCCCCAAACCACCACCGTGCACCGTACCCCCTCACAGGTTATGAGCGGAGACTAATAAATGAGACTAATGCAAAGGCTTGTAGTTTCCTCACCAACCCGAGCACGATTTGCCCGGTTTGCCACCCACCAATCCGTTCGCGACGAACCCACCTCCTCCTCTCCAAGACCCCGCATCACGTGACCGCCGGCTTTTTGATTTTCCGCAAAATGGACCTCTTAGACTTTGAGTCGTCTCCGTCACAACTCTTGATGAGCAGCGGCATTGACCTCAACGCCATGAACATGAACATTGGGTACCAGCAGCAGCCGCAGCAGCAGCCCGGCAACCCGGGTCAGGGATACGGGCAAGGGCAGATGATGAATCAGCAGCAGCAGCAGCAGCAACAGGGTCAGCAGCAACAGGGTCAACAGGGTCAGCCTGGCCAGCAACAACCTCAGCAACAGCAACAGGGTATGGGCATGTCTCCACAGATGAATTTCCACATGGGTCAGGGTCAACCGGGGCAGGGGCAGCCTCAGCCTCAGCAACAAGGCCAACCTCAACAAATGAATCTTCCCGGACAACCCGGACAACCCGGACAACCCGGACCCCGGCCACCCCCCTCCACCCTCAACCCCCAACAAACGGTGCGAATGCACCAGATTGCCCGACAGCGGCACAGTATCCTGCTGGAGATCAACCGGGAGCTCGTCAAGTGCGCGATCGTCGCGTCGTCGTTCCATCCGCCCATTGCCCAGGGCCAGCAGCCCAACCCGGACCCGGAGGCGTTCCGGGCCGTGCTGCAACGGCTGCAATGCAACCTGATCTACATGGCCTCGGCGGTGGAGCGGCTCAGCAAGGCGCCCAATCTCAATTTGGATCTGGGGTTGCAAGCCCCCGTGTTTTTGACGCCTCCAGACTGCGCTCCGTTTCTGAGCCAGCTGTACCAGCGTCTGAAGCAGATGTTCCCGGAGCAGAAGGGGCAGCAGGGTCAGCAGGGGCAGATGCAGGGTCAGCAGCAGCAGCAGCAGGGTATGGGTCCAGGCCAGGTGCGCCAGGGCCAACCTCAGGGCCAGCAACCACCCCAAGGCCAGGGCCAGGGCCAACCTATGCCCCAGCACTCGCCTCCCATGATGAACCAGATGCTGGGCCAGGGTCAGGGTCAGGGCCAGAACCCGGGCCAGAACCCGGGCCAAAACCAGAACCAGAACCAGGGCCCCGATATGGGCATGAACCCGATGATGATGTCCAACAACAACAACCAGCAGCAGCAACAGCAGCAGCAACGGTTCCGAATGCCGTCGATCGGAGGCATGAACATGATGGGAGGCCCGCCCCAGCAGCAACAGCAGCAGCCCCAGCAGCAGCAGCAGCCCATGAACGATATCTCCATGTTTTTCAACACCAACATGTGATCCGGCGGTCGTGTAGGATGACCATTGTATTTCTAACTAATATTTATCTTGATGAGAGTTGTGTACAGTACATGTACAAGTACTCTTAAAACACTCCCTAAGAGCTGAGTATCATAGAGCAGCTTACGTATGGTTCTAGGACTACTGTAGCGGCTGTTGCAGTGTGAACGACACATGAAAAGATGGCAGCATCGAGATGGCAGCATCTCGAGTTCTGACTACTTGTAGGTCACGTGAGCTGCACTTAGTCGTCTGTATCGTCACGTGAGCTGCAATTAGTCATCTGTATCGTCACGTGAGCTATAAACATCTCGAGTCATCTGTCTATTCGTCCACACCCAGCTAGCTATGGTGTTAGTCTGTCCTGTCAGTGTAGCTGGTGCGATTGTGCATCAACAAAAGCTTAAAACTCTAAACAAATACCAACTAATGTTTTTTACCTGGAAGATTCAGTTTTGGCACGAAATCGCCAATATCTCAAAACTCTGGCAGGCACGTGTACATTTTTGTCTGCCCGTTGCTTAGAACATGCCCTTTCCCAATCTTCTCATACAATTGCTGTGACTCCAGGATTTCCGGAACACGAGATTGCCACCCCCATTGGGTTTTCTTCTTAACTATTTTCTTAACTGGGCCAAGTAAAGGGCAACCCCAATTCATCCCAGCATCGACATTTGCTGGCACGACTCTGAAGAAAGGATGATTCTCTTCATGGTCAATGTGTGAATTAGATTGGCGCCTTTTACTATCATCTGGAGATCAGCTGTTGCACAAGTGTCAGTCTGTATCTAGCCTATAGGTTGGTCTACAGGGATGTACCAGTACATACGAGTACTTGTAGCTCTGATAAATGTACCTCTATGGGTGTTTGGCTCATTTTGGCCAAATGACGGGATTCTTGTGGTCTGAGGAGCGAAAAAAAAGGCATGAGTCGTATCTTGCCCACCTGTTTGTGTATATTATCATCAAAAATGAAGGATATCGTGTCTTGGTAGCGATTTATTTCGGTCATGCATATTTGATAGACGCGGAATGTCAGCGCTATAAGGGACTGTACATACTTGTAAGAATGGAACATCATGTAACCGGCCAAAAACTACATACTCATCAACTTCGGAACATAGTGGAAGGAGAGAATGACGTGTACAACATAGAACATGCATGCGGACGCATGCATGCAGCTTTGAGTTCACAAAGCCAGACGACGAGTTCCAAGAGAGGCAAGTCAACCCGGATATATGCAAGGCATTTCAACACACCGGGGACCAGGGACTATTGAGATGTCTCGATGGAGATCGACACCAAGGAAGCGGTTCAACGGAACCGCCGAGATCAAGTCTCGAATAGGACTGGTAAATGGGATGAGTCACAATGCCAAGGGATTGGATTGTGATTATGGATATGTAATCACGTAGGTGTGACGCCGAGGTCGGCTCCGAGTGTGGTATAAGAAGACCACTGATTCCTGCTAGAATCAGTAAGTCTTTCTTACAGACAACCACGACTACGACCAACGCTCACACAGAACCCTTTAGCTCCTTACACATAGTACTCACTAGAATCTCTTCAGTAGGAGCAGCGACTATGAAACGAAGATGTCAGTGTGAATATTAGTGTACGTAATCTGTTGTCAACTTTCCAGAGTCTTGTAACGTATTCTGGTCATTCTACGTGACTCTGAACTTTTCAGTCTGTCCCGTTACATGATGTTTAAAACCGCCAATAAATAATATAATACACAATATAATACACAATCAGTCAACCAAGGCAGAGCTCATCTGGCACACTCACAATCAACCTCCTCGGACCAAAAGTACGGAGGAATACCGCTGATCACCTTCTGATACCGCTTCAACGTCCTGCTGCTCACGTGACCCAAGCGTTGATGCCAGTAGCCCAAATCCACCCTCGTTAGCCCGTAACCTCTCCACGACACCCTCTCCTGCCCCTCCAAAGTCTCTTCAGCCCTCAACCGAGGCAACTCAAGCAGAGACGTGTCGTAGTCTCGCTTCACCGAGCCCAGCAGACGCAAAAACCCGCTGTCGTTGAGCAGATTCACCTCGGTGTCTTTGCAGTAGTATGCCGCAGAATAGATGCCCTGACCCTGGCGGTTGTAGGCGTAACAGACGGTTCCCTTTTCGGTCACTCGGTAGACCCGTTCCATTATTTTGACCTCCTTTCGGTCCAGAGGCAACGGACTCATAAACAGCCGCTTGTCGTTGATGATCATCGGATGGTCCATAGACGTAGCTAGCCACAGAATCCAATCGTCATCGTCATCATGCCATTCAACAGGGTCGTGTTTGTTGGCGTAGTCCACACACGCCTGGAAGAAGATGCCCTTGTTGATATGTTTGGGGTTGTAGTTAGTCAGCAGTTCTCTGAGAAAACAAAACGTGCTGGCTCTTTGGACCTGGTCAATTAACGGCTGAAACGGCAGTCCAGTCACTTTCCCTGTCTCTGTGGGATCTTGGACTTCCTTGAGATCACACACTCCAAAGCTCTTAGCCATCATTTCGCTGAAACAGCCGTGCAAATCAAACCTGGTGTTTCCTCCACGAGGATCCTGGTAGTGATGGCTGTATCGAAGACCCTCCACACAAGTGCTATAATCTTGAATCTGGTGCATCACAAAGGAGTTGAGCGCGTTGGCGACATGGAAATGCAACGCCACAAGCCTGCGAATAGCCGGCGACAACTTCTTGGCCTCGGGAAACATGTCTATCAACATTTCTTCTCGCCGAGACGCAGGCCGATGAGCAGCCAGACTGACAAGCCCAGGCTCGGTCATAAAGATGGTTTCGTGAATCAGAGCCTGGCCGTGTGCGCCTAGATCTCTCCACCAGACCTGCCATTGGTTAGGAGGGTTTCCATGGTACTTGAAGGCCGCTTCTACTCTTGCCAAAAGAGGCGGGTTTGGCGGAGGCGGTTGTTGGGGTCTTTCACGTGCCACATTTTCGTCCTTGAACAGCCCCACATTGTCGCCAACAGGCAACCATCCATGTGCGGTGAAAAACGAGCCCGCCAGGTTCAGGAACACGTGATCTGGAAACGGCGGCTCTTGGTTGTCGAAAACTACGTCAAAATCGAGTGTTTCTCGTCCCTCGTTCTTCAGCTGGAAGTAGACTGCCCTGGCGTCTTTCCAGAAGTTGTTTCGAAGCTGTCTGACCGTTTCCCGGGCATCTTCGTCTGGCAAAGGCGGTTTCTGCTTCTCCAGGTCTTGCAACACGATACAAAGTGCTGTATCTTGGTCATGCTGAGCGCAGAACTTCTTCAGCTGCCTTTCATCGTGATCAAACAGCTGGAAATAGCCACAGGTGATGGCGTAGGCGTCCCTAAACGTGGTCTGATACCGGCCATACTGAGGAGAGTACCTGTCCAGACGCGCGCCCGAAACAGGAGCCCCCACACAGCCACAAAACAGCGAATAAACGAGATCGAAAATGTGCCGAATGATGCCCAGCTGCATAATGTCCCGCAGACTCGTCTCTACCACCACCCGCATGCTCCAGGCCCAGTCCGAGTGCGTGATGTCGTCATTGCTCATATCCATCAGTTGCTGATACGTTGTCAGTACCAGACGTTTCAAAACACGTGTCCTTTCAGGAGACGGTCGGTCGCCTGGAGCACTCGAAGCGCCATCGATTCCCAAATCGAACCGGTCGTTGATCTCCCCCAGATCGGGTCTCACGATCGTCGGTCGCATGGTAGGAGGGGGTTGGGGCTGTTGGGGCTGTTGGTTCGAGGCGATGGTTGGTGGAGATGTGGGAGGACACTTTGAATGACGCTGAACATGCCGAGACGGTTGGTGAGGAGGGTAGAATGGCTGTTGGAAGTTGTCCAAGCCGTTCTCTAAGCGTAACTCTAACGCCCTGCACACGCCCTGCACACGCCCTGCACACGCCCTGCATCGCCAACTACAGGTACAGTACCGGTACAGTCAGTTGAGCATATTGGTAACCATCTCTTGAGGCGTTTAAAGGTCTCTAGGACCAAAATCCACTACAGCAACAACTGGTGAAAGTTATACCATTCGACTCCTTGCCTTCTGCTGATTCGAATGGTACCAAAACCCTGGTTCTTGTCAATACAAATATTCGTAGATATACTCACTTTCCCGCTCTGAAACTTGATTGCCAATACTCTCAATTGACTGGTAGAGTTGTATAATATTACTGTTTAATGTATTGCTATATTATAATAAAATAACTGTAGCTATCAATTGTGTAAAAATTATTGAGCTGATGCAATGTAGAAACACGAGCAGATACCGTATGAAGAGTCCAGGATCCGGAGCAGTATGTGAAAATCTCAAAACAAGCCATAGTGCTGACGCTGGTTTGATCTATACACCAAGGCGCTTCTTGTAGTCCTACTGCTACTGAGAAAACAACAGGGAAGCAGCCAACTCCACATCTCCCTCGGTCTGCTGAAGAGCAATCACCACCTTCTCTCGAGAGTGGCCCAGAGACATGAGGTTGACGATATCTTCATCTTTGAAGGCGTTTCCCGCTGCTGCTGACGACGACTCCCCGCCCTCAACAGGCTTCTTGGCCTTCTCCTGGCCCAACTGGCTAAACTCGTCGGGCAGATCCTTCTCGTCCAAAAAGGCAGCCTTCTCCTCGCCAATCTCCAGCTGGTTGGTTCGCAGGTTCACGTTGGCCTTGAACCGCTTGAGCATGTCGAGCCCCAGAATGAACTTGAGCTGGTCGCCCTCAATGACCGAAACCGACGCGGGGAAAAACGAGGACCCGATCTGAAGAGGCACCGAGTGCACGCGGCCCAGAATCTTGCCGGAACCCACGCCTCGAGCCACTCCGGCAAACTTGACGTCCAACATGTGCGTCAGACCGACCTTTTCGCAAAACTCCTCCGACAGAATCGTCATTTGCGCTCCCGTGTCCACAAACGCCTTGACGTCGTGTCCGTTGATGCGGCAGTTGATGTACAGCATGTCTGTTCGCACAAACATCTCCGGGTGGTGTTCCATGGCGTTCTGGTACGACTCCTCCACGTTCTCCTGTCGGATGATCTCCATGATCCGTTTCTGGTTGTCTTCATTGTCCGGGTCCGCGTACAGCCGCTGCAGCTCGCGTTTGCGCTCCACCTCCTTGGCCCGCAGCTCGTTCTGCAGCTTGGCAAAGGCGTCGGAAAACTTCTGTGCGTCGTGCACGTGTTCGGCCAGCTCGGGGTTGCTCAGTTTCAGCTGGTCCAGCGAGTCTGCACGCTCCAGAATCTGTGTTCGGATCTGCTCGGCCCGGGGATCGACCCGGGGAGCCGCAGGCATGCCTGGAATCTGGATCGAAGAGAAATCGAGCGTGGGAACGGTAGACTGAGCAGAAGCAGCAGCAGGAGGATTAGGGGCAACTCGCTTGGTGGTGAGAAGAAGCATGGAGTTGTCGACCACTCCGAGCGATCCAATCGTGGCCTTGGGATCTGTGTCGACTATGGGGTTGCCGTTGAGACTCAAAATGACGTCTTTGGCGGGCACCGAGGCCTCCATCTCGACAAACGCCAGCAGGTCCTCGTAGGCCATATCGGGGGCGACTTCGAGTCCAAAGACGTTTTCGTTGGGCGTGGTGACGAAAATTTGCATGCCTGATTGATTGACAGACTGACGTTGCGAGAAGCTGGGGTTATAAGTACGAGTACCGGTACTAGTGTTGTGTGTGTGTTCAGATCAACACGATAATGAGTGGCGGTTGCATGACTGTGCATAAACCCAGATGAGGGGGGGGAGTATGATGGGTATTGGTAATCTGTGTGGTGGTAAGAAGAAGTGGTGAGTAGAAGGCAGGGGAATGTTCTATTAGCCGACGTAGCCGATGTAGTCGATAGTTAGTCATCTTGATTACGTAATCAATAGCTGTAACACGGACACTCAGACACTTCTCTAACCCGTTCTGTGCCACACGAGACAGGTTCGTGTTTGAGAACGATCTAGAAACCGCAAAAACCCGCAAAAACATCCGATCAACAGTACTCGCCATGTCGTGAATTACGGGTGTTTTTGAAGATTTATCAAACCACCATCTCACCTCTTTTACAGGCCCCTCCCACTGTCTGATATGTCCCACACCTTGTCTTGTGCTTAACTGTAAGATCGAGGCTACCAACACTACAAACCACGCCCATCTAATCAGGTAAATATATATATAAATGTGTGGGCGTTTTCACGGCCCAATGAGGTCCTAATGTTATATGAACAGTTCAGGAAAGAATCCGTTTTTTTGCCATCCGTGATGCCATCCGTAGTGTGCTTCACCATGGCTTATGCCTTGTCGCTCTAATGTCGTCTCAACAACTCCCTCTCATCGGAAATATCAAACCCGTCGTCCTCGTCGTCCAGCCCGTCCAGTCGGGTCATGCCCAGCGACTGCTCCTCGTCGTAGTCGTTGACGAGCCGCACCTCATGCTGTCGCAGCGACTCGGACCGTCGATGCAGCGAGTTTCGGGCAAACTGGGCCGATCGCCGGGTCTGCAGCGAAGCCACGCCATTGTCCATGGGGATACCGTCCAGAGCCCGGCCAGGCATGAGGTTGGAGCCGTCGGGATCCGTCTTGGAGATGTTCAGCAGATAGACGCCGGTGAAGATGATGAGAAAGCCGCAGATGAGCGAAATCACGTCCACGGCCGACGAGGTGTTGAAGCCCTGGAACAGAATGAAGGACGCGGCCAGCGTGCACGTGGTGAAGGTGACGTAGTACAGCGGGTTGACGATGTTGGTGTCGAACTGGTCCAGGGCCTTGTTGAAGTAGTTCATCTGGGTGACGATGCACACCGCCACGACGATGAGAAACACGTAGGTGGACGGGTGGGAAAACTGGTTGTTGCCGCCCAGCGACAGCTTGAGCGCGATTCCAAACGCCTTTATGCTCATGACCGAGATGGAGCCCACCGACGAGCAGATGGAAATGTAGATCATGGGGTTGACTCGTCCCAGCCGTGGTGCCACCTTGTAGATCATGAACCCGGCGAACGCGGCCACCGCGCAAATGTACATGAGAAAGCCCGGTTGCACCGCGTAGTTGAGAATCTCGTCCACGGTCTGCACGTCTTTATCGGCCGGGGCATGGAGCACGATGATGACGGAGCCGATGAGGCAGATGGCACAGCCCAACGAGCCCAAAATGCCGAGTTTTTCCTTGAGAAAAAAGGACGCCAGAACGGCTCCAATGATGACGGAAAGCGCTCCCAGCGGCGTGACGAGAATCGCGGGCGCAAACGTGTAGGCCGCAAAGTTGGCGATCTCGCCCACGGCCATGGTGATCATGCCGGCCCACCAGATGGGGTTTTTCAGATAGGCAAACGAGTCGCCGGCGTCGGAGTCTGCGTGTCGGGACGAGGCGTCCATGAGTCCCTTTTTGGTGATGATGAACGACGTGCCGATGGCCAGCGACGACGAGATGGCCAGCGCCAATCCAATGTACTTGTCGTCTACCATGGGGTGCTGTGCTGGTAGGGGTTCTGTGTCCGAGTTGTGGATGGAGGTTCTAGACTTGGCTTGACCGACCAAGAGTGCATCCCACGTCACTGGAGCCAAAACTTTAACAGAGGTGGTGTTTGGTGGAGCAGAAGCAGTGGAGACGAGTACGTATGTGGTGGGAGGAGGAGGAGTAGGAGGAGAGACGAGAACGACCTTATATGTACTTTTACAACCACAACACGTCTAGTGTGATATCTACAGGTACAGCAACATAGTGTAATCTCCACCCCACCTTTTTACACATCCACTAGTACACGTTGTTTTACACGTCATGTAATTGCATATACTCCCATCTCTGCCACTAAATTGCAGGTACCAGAAAAAACAGAGTCGCGTATGCACTGCCTCTTCCAGCAGCGGGGTGTAAGGGTGTCTCGCTTTTCACATGGGTCATGTGATTGATTACTTGTAGTAACACACAAGGCTTACTAGTGAGCTCAGATTTCAGCTGAGAAACGGCAAAATCAGCCAAATCTCACTTATCCATCTGACTCGTAATCATCCACTTGAGATCAGATTTTGTTTTTCAGCTTTTCAAAATAGAGTTGTGATTATTGAGGTTTTCGATGTCTTCTGAAGCGTGCAAAAGTGCTCCGATTAGATTGTTTTTTTCAGCAGAATGTTCAGAATAGCTTCAATATTGTCCGTTCTGAATATCTAATCCATAGTTTCACTATAACACGTAAAATAATCCATTTTCCATTTCCATCCCCTCGAAACTCTAACGGTTGGAAGCAAAATACGTGGCGTGAAACACCATACAAAGCAGCCACAGAGTGAGCGGCGAGTAGCCCGCAGTAATGACGGTAAATACAAGTATCGTAGATGAGATAGGAAGGTGTTGTGAAGGTGCTACTTTATCACGTGATTCGAACATCGTGTCACGTGACAGACCCTTTCAAAGCTCTGATGTCACGTGACGACGCACGGCTGTTTCATCTCCTCGTATTATCTGTATCCCTGTGCAGATATGATTATTCATCATGTCAGAATGTACACTTGTAGCACGTCAAAACACGTCACAGATGCGAGTACTTGTACGTAAGCAGATGATGATTCCGCCAGTCACGTGACTGTAGTGACTGTACACTCGAAACCCCAGACGAATACACTCGTACGAGGTTTTTTTTTTTTTTTTTTTTTTTTTTTTTTTTTTTTTTTTTTTTTTTTTTTTTTTTTTTTTTTTTTTTTTTTTTTTTTTTTTTTTTTTTTTTTTTTTTTTTTTTTTTTTTTTTTTTTTTTTTTTTTTTTTTTTTTTTTTTTTTTTTTTTTTTTTTTTTTTTTTTTTTTTTTTTTTTTTTTTTTTTTTTTTTTTTTTTTTTTTTTTTTTTTTTTTTTTTTTTTTTTTTTTTTTTTTTTTTTTTTTTTTTTTTTTTTTTTTTTTTTTTTTTTTTTTTTTTTTTTTTTTTTTTTTTTTTTTTTTTTTTTTTTTTTTTTTTTTTTTTTTTTTTTTTTTTTTTTTTTTTTTTTTTTTTTTTTTTTTTTTTTTTTTTTTTTTTTTTTTTTTTTTTTTTTTTTTTTTTTTTTTTTTTTTTTTTTTTTTTTTTTTTTTTTTTTTTTTTTTTTTTTTTTTTTTTTTTTTTTTTTTTTTTTTTTTTTTTTTTTTTTTTTTTTTTTTTTTTTTTTTTTTTTTTTTTTTTTTTTTTTTTTTTTTTTTTTTTTTTTTTTTTTTTTTTTTTTTTTTTTTTTTTTTTTTTTTTTTTTTTTTTTTTTTTTTTTTTTTTTTTTTTTTTTTTTTTTTTTTTTTTTTTTTTTTTTTTTTTTTTTTTTTTTTTTTTTTTTTTTTTTTTTTTTTTTTTTTTTTTTTTTTGCATCCAATCATCCATTCACTATTCGTCCCCTTTTTCACTGAGTTTGAAGAAAATACGTTGTAAAATCGGGCTGCTGACTAATGGACGATATCCACCGATTTGACACCGGATATCTGCCTATAGATCTGACGTGACGTTTGACGTGGAAACGAGTTCATTGTTATCGCGGTTTTCGCGGTACTGTACTCGTATGTACACTCTTCCTCCACTCAACAGTCTCCACCCATGACAGTTACCCTACCGTTGCATCAACTGCCTTTGTTCGTTCGGTCCGCTAACAAAAAGGACCCTGGATGCAGTGCCCAGACATGAGGCTGGAAGACCAAGCAACCACTACTTGTAGCGGGGCTTGGTACAGGCGGGTCGTAGAGCTAAGAAAAGTTTTTGCGGGGAGGTGGGCGACGTCTTTATATAGATGTGGTGGTGAGAGTTCCAGAGCAACTGAAACCCCGATGTTATTCCCGGCAAATCACTCACCAACTTATTTACTATAAATATATCATTTCCTGCCAGCCAGCAGTCTTTTTTTTGGCTCGTGTTTCCATGTCCTTGTCCGTCTGAACTCGTAAATAAACCTACAGTACTACACTGTTTTGTAACGTCACATTTGACAGACGAAGCAGCCATAGATGTTACCGTTCCTCCCGTTCCACTCAAATGCCTTTTCCGGCAAACACATGTCTCATTCTGACAGCCTCTCGTTTTTACCGAGTACAGAGCCTACTCCACATTTCGCTTGAGTGCATCTGAAACGTAGTGTGTGCATTGCGCGAGTAAAACGGGGAATCGTTGAGGCGGCTCAAAGTGGGCTCAAAGTGGATCAAAAAGCGCGGAAAAACCACGAATCGATTCGTAGCCGGCTTTTCCCCGACCTGACAACCCCAGAACCGCGCCCACGCCGCTCCACGACCTATTAACGCAGTGGGTTAGGGCAAAAGGGTAAGCATAATTTGGCCCGTTTCTTGGCGTCTTGGCGCTGCCACATTATCTCACACACCTTACTTACTGTACCACAGTTTTCAACACAACCCGACCCGACCCATGATATTCTGGGCCATTGCGGCTCTGCTCCTGTGCTTATCGGGAGCAGACGCAAACAAACACTTTCGAGCAGCCCCGCCACAGGTGCAATTTCCGGAGTGCCGACCCTGGCTCATTGAAGGACACATTTCACGGGGCGAATTCCCTCTGGAGCTGGACACAGGAGAGACGCACGTTTCGGGACTCATGCTGTACACGCCCTGGTGCCAGGACGGCGCCCCGATGCTGGATCTCACGCAGTTCCGCAAACAACGAGCTCCATACATTTTTGCATTGTTTCTGGACGCCGAGACGCTGGCTAACAGAGACCCAGGTCCAGACCCCAGACACTGGTTTGAAACGGAGGAAGGAGAAGACGGAGACACAGACGCGCTGCAGGGGCTGGATCCAAGCACCCACATGCCCAGGTGGATCACGCACGAAGGACCTGCGCCCTGGCAAGAGCCGTTCGAACAGAGCGTGGTGATCGTTTCTCTGGTGGCAGCTAGCTGTGTGGCGGTGGTGTGGATTCTGACGCTCGTGGCATGGTCGCAAATGCACGTGCGGTCGTGGATCATGCTCATCTCCATCACGGCTGCCGCAGCTACTCTCACAGTGGCGTTTGCTATCATGGTCGCAGAGACAAGAAGCGACTTCTACAAGGGTATACTGGACGCAGGAGGAGTGGTGGACGCTCTGTCGGAAATCACGGGAAGCGACGATACCGTCGGAAGAGGCTCCATGGCCGTGGCTATCGTCCACTACCTGTCTGGAGTGATCATCTACGCTGCCGAGCTGGAATGTTTGCTGAGAGCGTTTTCGGACCGCAAAAACGAACGACGAGTCGCCATGTGGGGAGGAACAGGTCTGGCGGTAGGCTCAAAAACCCTGTGGGCCATCTACGTGTTTGTGCCTGTGGATAGTGTGCAGGACAACGAGGCTCTGACTTCCGTGACCGTGGCGGCCTATCTGTTTGAAACAGCCGTGTCTGTGCTGTTTGCATGCTCGCTGTTTGCGTTTGGAGTCGGTCACGTGACCACCGCTTACTCGTCGGTCACTCTTCCGCTCGGGATTCTGGTCCATGCTCTTTCTCTCGTTCCCTTTGCTGCCTTCATCACAGATCTCGCTCTTCCAGACGATACCCGATGGATGTGGTATGTGCGGGTAGCTGCCGAGTCCGCCTGTGTGGTTCTGCTGTGGATGTGGATGGACCGAATCGACGAGCAGGCGACTGAGGAAGAAGAAGGAGCGATTCTGGGCCGAAGGGTGTTCCCTGAAGAAAACCAGACCTTCAACGGACTAGGATACGTGACTGGAGGAGGCAAGGCTGTGTCTGAAAGCTCCACAAGCATGGAAAACACCCTCCATCAAGCCGCCTCTCATACAGTGTCCCAGACAACGTCTCACCACGTGACATACAAGCCCAACGCCTACGTGTATGAAGAAGACAAGGTGCGAGCCACCATCATGAGATTCTTGCCTCCCCAGCTGCAATTCAACCGGCCCAATACGGGCTCCTCTGGAGTGTCTGGCGATACCGCCTATGTGACGGTACGGTCTCCCGAACGCACGTTTCAGTATCCTGCCACGGGCACACCCATTAACACTCCACCTAACGACAACAATACTACTAACAGGGACGACCACCACATTCACGTGAGTCCCAATGAGGACCAGGTTCCCACCCGACATTTTAACCCAGCTCTTGTTGAGCCCTGATACGAGTTTTTGCTATGAGACTCGGTCAGGTATTTATTCTGTACATAATTTATACATTAATTGAACCATGGCTTTGAGGTGTACGTACTTTTACAGTCCATTCTCGTATTACAGTATAAAGACGACTCACTCAGGGGGAGTTTGTGGTATTGATTTGAGACCGGTGTATATTTTCAATAGGGCTAAAACGGGGCATTTCGTGCCGGAGAGTATGAGGAGTCGACATCTTGTTTCCAATTCTAACTAGCCCTCCTGGAACCCCCTCAAATCGTCATTTATGGCCCCACATAAGTCATAATCCTTGGAACCGTCTTTGTTGGAGGTTCAAGAAGAAATCCACGTGTACTGATCACGTGACAGACACGCTCGAACACGCCCGGACACGCTCGAACACATCTCACCACCCCCCACCACGCCCTGCATTTTTGCCCATCGTCATGACACCGCATCGATGCACAATTCACATGGTGGCGGTACAAGTATTCGGTGCAAGTACGCGTGGTTTCTGTAGGGGTCTGCATCGTGGCGTATGACGATCCTTGGAAGGGTTGATACACTTGTGACGAATTTATTGTACTTGCAGAGTTGGGGTTGGTGACAATGGTACGAGTGGCAGTTTTACGATTGACAATGGTGCGATTGAAAATGGAACGATTGAAAATGGTACATACAGTAGATACGACCGACAATGGTAGAACTGACAACAGCACGATTGCTTGTACAGTATGTAGAAAGTGTTGTCTTGGTATGAACACGCTCAATTCAGTATAAGTATTGGCACCCTACTACACTTGTACATTCCACCCTTTCGTAGTGAATAATATTTCCAGCCCATAGTTGCACGTGCCTGGCGTAGCACTGTCTCACTCTCGGATCGATATTTTTCGCTTCGGCATTAGCAAGGGGGGGGTGCATGCGTGACGTGCGAGCTTCACGAGGGCAGATGCCGGTCCGTGGGTGGTGGGTGTGCAATGTGCAAAATAGCTGTTTGAAATGATCCAGGGCAATTGGCACGTGGCTTATTACGAAAGCACCCGAAGTTGCATGTTTCGAGATGATACAGTACGGTGTTTTGGTGTTCTAAGGACAGAGATGAGACTATGACAGACTCCAGACACTCCAGACAAAGTTGACAGGAGTCTTGCCCGACTTTCGTTTCTGGGTGATACGAGCGCTTTTATAGCTACGCAGGGGCGCTCGAAAGCGGCCGGGAAGGCTATCGGAACGGTACCGTCGTAGGTTGAAATTGACAGGGGGTTTCAGGGGCTCACTCTTCATCTTACAGTATGTGCAGTACATATAGTAATCTGCGAAAACGGAGAGAGCTATGTGCTGTACTTGTAGAGAGAGGTATCGGGCGATGACCAAAAATCCGTATTGTGCACAAGCTACCGCCGTCTGACGATCGAACCCTTGACTCACTCCCCTGCCCCACTCCCCTGCCCCGATCAGCAACACAGCATACTGCTTTGGCTAGCCCCTTGTTCGAGGAATGCATGGCAGACGCAGCTCCAACGTTCCAGAGTAGCAGCATACCTCAGCCTCACACTAAAAGTCGTTCACGTGTGCTCTCGGGGTTTATATATGAAGGGTCTCCCTTTTGCCAACACTTGTGTGAATCTCGCAACTCCCCCTCCGGTCATGTTGGCCTCTCCATTTGAACCCCAGTCCAGCTTCGACACGTCCAGCTCGAGGGACTCTTGGAGAGACTCGTGGCGCAGCTCGCTGTCCAGCGTTCACCAGCAGCTGGGCGAGCTCGACTGCTCCGACATGCTCCACTCCACCACCACCGGCAAACGGCGATCGAGACTCATGCCGGCCATGAGGGTGCAGCCTCTGAGGGTCAGCAAGGCCAGAACGACAGCAAACAGCAACAACAGCCACATCAACGCCAGCAAAACGCCAGCAGCACACCCGGTATCGGCCTGGTCCGACTCGGACGACGACAGCGACAGCGACTACGAGGCAAACAGCATATGCGATTCAGATACAGACGTGGAGGGCTGCCAGTGTCTGCCAAAGTACGCAGGTCTATCTGTTGCGGACTCACCAAAGTCTCAGTCGTCGGAATTCACCGTCCAGGGCCTGAAACCGGCCAAACCGGCCGCCCAAAACGCAATTGCGGCCACAAAACGAAACCCCTCTAGAGGCAACCTCAAAACACCCATGTTGTCTCCCTCGGAAACCGTCATGGAACGCTACGCTCCCTTGGAGTGGTCTGATGCGGCTCGAGACGCGCTCAAAATCGCTCTCGAAAGACGCCAACGCGCCATGGACGACGCCGGCGTGTCGCACTTCATCCAGATCGAGGCGCTGCACAACTGTCTCAAAGACGTTGCCTTTGGAGTCAGTCTGAGAGAGACAGTTTAGGACGGAGACCCAGGACCTACTACTAACTATTTATTGCGCCACAGAAGAGAACAAAAGAGATTCAGAGAGAAGAGAGAAGACGGCGTCACGCGATTAGCAAATTAATTAATAGCATTTTCCTTGTAACGGGCTGTAGTCTATGTATCACGGTATGTTCCGTCAGGGTTTCTCGGTTTCAGCTCACATGCTTGGTTCATGCACACTTTTATTATCTTCACGTGTTGGAAAGCATATTTCTAACCCCTACTCTCAAGGGGTGAGATTGCGGAACTATGTGTCTAAGTGACGTCAGGGGTATTGGAAATGTAAGAAAAGGGACGGGTGGGCTACTGATAGTGTGGGGAAAGCCGTGTCGAATTTTCTAAGCGATTGGCGCCAAAATGGGGCAGATACAGTGCACAGCAAAATTGAAGGATCTGACAATGAAGTGTAAACAAGTTTTTTTGTTTTTTTTTTCTCATACAATTCAATTCATTAACAAGATACAGTAGTTGCTGTAGTTGGAGAAGGATTCCCCAGATCAAGAGTTTAAGGACTGAACCAAACTCATGGCGACTACAATACCGATATAACTGTACCAGTAGTGTTAGACTTAGAGAAGTACCTGAAATGAGAAGACGGTCTAACTGGGATTGCAACTTCTATAATTTAGAATTGGTGATCGCGTAAAAAGAAATGCACCTAAATCCTCTTCCCTTGTAAGGTATGGGTAATAGTTCTTGGTAATCTCGTCGATATGTTCCTTGGTGGTTCTGATAACTCCATACTGAGAGCATTTCCAACAGGTTGTGTCGGGTGCTTGTTTTGGTTGGCTTTTGTTGGGAGTTGGTTGAGAAAAAAAATACTGGGGGTACCTTTTTCGGTGTTCAGCCCTACCCACAAAAACACCCAGACTGAGTGCAATACTGAGTGTAGCTATGTTACTCGTATTGCCATGGCAATTGTTCACTGTACTCGACTCATCAATTCACTACTGTACTCATACCACCCCCCACCACTCCCATTGGCTACATGTTGTTTACATGATGGGTCAAGTTGAGGGCTCGGAAACACAATGTCGTCTTATTGTAAAAGAAAAAGAATAGTGTAAATATCTACAGTACCACACACAGCTACAGTACATTGCTCCAGCCAACATGTCTGTCATGTCCAACCATTCGCCTTCGACGGCCGCGACCTCGGAGTTCTACGACGACACCCAGCATTCAAACACGGTCACCTTGAAGGTACAATGTGGAGGAGGGGGAGGTACAGATGGAAAGGTGCAGGCTCAGATTGAAGCTCTCAATGGCCGTTTGGATCAGCTCATGAGCGGTCTGGATTCCCTCAAGGGCGACAATATGGTGGCGGTTTCTGCTCTGTCGTCCAACATGATGTATCTCGAGAAACAGACGGAGTTGATGGTGTCTTTCCGAGAACAGCAGGAGGCGGAAAAGGCCGAGTTTGAGGCGAAACTGGCACACATGGTCCAGTCAGCAGTTGAGACTCAGTTTGAGAAACAGCAGGCCAGACTGGACCAGGTGTTCCACGACAAGCTCAACTCGTTTGGAGCCGCTTTGCTGAAAGAACAGCAACAGGTGCTGGGTGAACAGATGGAAGGAAAGACATTGTACTCTTACAGCAACTACAATGATAGCAACAACAACACACAACAGGATGGACAGTTTACTGCTCCACTCATGCTCTCGCAAATCATGCACTCGGTCCAGAATGTGGCTTCTGAAACCCAAGTCTTGAGAGGAGAACTGGCCATGGAAATGAAAATGTACCAGCAACAGCTACTGGAGCTGATCCAGAACAACCTGGTGTTTTTCCTGCAACAACTGGAGGGTATGACGACCCCCACAGCCGTACCAGACCCCAACATGACTCTTCAGTCTCGTTTCAGTGAAGTCTCTGGGGCGTCTGGAGGCACCTTTCGACACTACCCGTCAGAACAACGTGGATATTTCCAGTCTTTGGCCTCCACCGAGTCTCAGCATCGGTTTGAAGATCCCATTTCGTCACAACGGGTCTCGGCTATCGGACCACGTGACTCAAACATCTCCAGTGCTCTGTTTTCCAACCCCCGAACCCCGCCCTTGGTCCCCACTAAAGAGGACAAGACGGCCTCTGATATTTCCATGCAGGACGCCAGCAACGGAAACATGACCATCAGCGACTTTCTGGCAGCGTCTCCTGTCAACGTCAACACTTGCACTGCTGTCGCTCCCTATGTACCTGACGGTGATGGTGGTCCTTCTGAGATTTCAGAGATGGAGATCTTTGTCAGGAACATTACCACCAGACAATCCGACTGTGGATCTTTGCGGACTGTGGATGAAGATCGCAAGTTCATGACCAAGGTGACGAGGCTTTTCAGACCGAAGAGGTGAGGTGGGAGAGTATTGTGCCGAGGTCCAACAAAATGTCATATAAATAAAGAGTTAATTACCGTGTTTATCTTCAAGGGAAAAGCACTGCAACGTCAATAAATTACGTCAATAAATTATGTCAATGAATCTATATAATACACCAAACATACTCGGCAGAACATCACATATAGACTGGTGGAGGATGTTTGGAGGGTTCGGCGTCTATCTGAAATCGTGTGAAAAGAGTGTACTTGTAGCGTTGAGATCTTGATGTGTAGTGATAGAAAGTAAAGAGAATGACTTTTTGTGTAATCTCTTTTGTTTACTTACTGTAGTCAATGTTCATCTGGGCGGACTAAGACCTTTATCCATCTTCTCTGCAGATTAACACCTGAGACATGTCTGCTTTGTATTCAGAATTCCTCCCGTACACCCCTCAGTGGATAATTAATTAAAATACATAACCATAGTTGACGCTCTGTTTCTATGGACAAAAGATGTGAGTGGATGCACATTTTTACTGCGTGTGACGCACATACAGCTCATCAATGAAATGAGGATGCTTGATTCCAGGAGGACGGGCTTCAGCAAAGGCAGCAATGGCGTCCTTGGTGGACACCCCGAGCCTTTGAATCATGTACGAGCACAGAAAGAAGCCCGTTCGGTTGAATCCATAGTGGCAATGCGTGGCCACGACGGGGTTCTCAATGCCCTGGCTCTTGCGCTCCGCCAAAATCGAGTCCACCAGCTCAGAGTACTTTTTCACCTCGTCTTTGGTTGGTGGCAGCTTGGACACTGTGGGGAACTTGTGGTAGATGATTCTCTTGAACGACGACGGCTCATAGGGAGGGGTTTCTCGCGAAATGTCAATCACGTCGGTGATGTCGGGGTACTGCTCCTCCAAAATGACGGGGTTGTGTTCCTTGTCGTGTTCTCTGAGCGTCTTCATGGCTCTGAACGGCGCCTTGCCCACCTTGGCAGACACACACTGCGTGGCTCGCCATTTGTCTTCGTTTTTCAGCGACCATTTGTCGTCTCGCGCCGCCAGGTACGACAGCTGCCAGCCCAGACTCAGCTTGACGTCCACGTTTTCGGTGATGAAGTCGTTGATGAGTCCGCACACGAGCTCGGGCTTTTCGACCATCACGGCGTGTCCGGCGCCTCGAACCAGCGTCAGAGAGTTCTCCGACGTGCACGGCGACGTCAACCACTTGTGGATCACGTCCATGTTGGGTCCTGGAGGCGTGGCGTGGTCCTCCTCGGCTCCAATCAGGTAGACGGGAGTGTTGAGGGCCGCCCACTCCTCTTTGGTGGCTGGAGTGAGCCCCGCAGCCGTGCGCATCCACACGGGCGTGCGTACCTGCAGGTTCCATCGCAATTGCTTCAGCCGCACCTCTTCGGAGGCCTCCTTGGCGACCATGCGGCTGACGGACTTGGAGGCCGTTCCTCCCCATCGATCCAGCGCCCGCAGCACGTCAAACACAAACCCAGGCACGTAGGGCAGCAGCCGCTGCAGCTTCTGGGTCTTTTCGTCGAGTTCGGCGACCGGCGTGATGGCCACCATGCCGATACATCTGATTCCCAGGCGGTTGGCGAGCTTGGCGGCCAAAACACACCCCATGGAGTGGCCGATGATGACCACCTCTCTGTCCTCGGAACACGTGGAGCTCAGCACGGTTTCCAGCACGTCCAGCAGCCGTTCGGTGGTGTAGCTGGCCCAGTCGGTGGGTTGGAACTCGGACTTTCCGTGGCCAGGCAGATCCACAGCCACCAGCTCAGCGTAGTGACTCATGTGGTCCATGAGATGGTAGAACTGCGACAGCGAGCCGCCCATGCCGTGGATGAAAAGCACAATTGGCAGCGCCGGAAACTTGTTTTCGCGATAATGCGGCAGATTGAACACTCTGAGATTGAGCTTCTTGCCGGCGACACTGTAGCTCTTGATGGCGCAGTGCTTGGTGATGAGCGGCGGCTCGTCGACCTCGTGGACCAGGTGTCTTTCTAGGTCATTGTAAAAGAACAGCGATTTGAGAAATGCGAAGTTCATGTGGTGGAAGTAGGAGTGTTGTCGTAGGTCTTGTTTGTCGTAAGTGTTGTAAGAGGGCTGACCAAATCGTAAACTGCAATATGCTACAGATGGGGGGGCTGCATGATGCGCCAAAGATATGCTTTTTTCGCCAACAGCACGTGGGGTATGGGTAGGAGGTAGGTGGTGGAATGGGGGGTTTGGGGGCTGTTTTGGGGTCGTGAAATGGTACTCAGCTGGTCAAAATGCCGTACTAAACCTCCAACCCTTCTCTACACCTCTTATATAGTCTACTCAATGACCTTCATCGACTCGGCTCTCACAACTCTAAAATCGCTGCGCTCAAAGTTCGGAACCGAAACGATGACTTAGGGGGCCAAGAGGTGCTCATAAGTTGATGAATAGATGCGGAAACGAATTCTGACGATCTGGTTTAGCGGATCACGTGACTTTGGGTTCAATCGGACGAAAACTCGGCGTTCTGGAGAGACTCTGGGACGCTGATCTGTGGTTTGAAAAGTGAAAAATGGCAGCGCAGAAAAAGCAAAATTGGGAGTCGGTAAAGTGATTCTTAACGAGTTCAGAGTGGTTCGTAACGAGGCAGATGTGGTGATTTTGGCGGAGATTTGGGGAGAAACAACACTCTCGCTGGCTCTTAATGTGTTAGAACTCAGCTCATCTGCTTTATACGACGAGATAGGGCCTTACACCCAGATAGGAAGACACAGAAACGTGCATCCCGTGCATCCCGTTATGACGTATGTGTGGAAGGTGTGGAAGGATGCCGGACTGCAGTTACCGAGATGGCATGACAAGACAATGGCTTTTTTGGGAGGTGAAACAGATTCTACAATTCTACTGTAGCTTGTGCGACATTGATTGTGTTGTCTATTGTGTTGCTTTATTATACCTCTTTCGGCAAACACCATATTATCGACTCTAGCGTCGTTTGAGGTTGGACAGTCAAAAACATGTGTGGCTTAGCACCGCCGTTGTTGGTGGATAGCGTGGTTACACATTAGCTACAGTAGAGAACGGATAACTGTTGCAAGTTCGAGTACAGTAGCCAACACAAATATCGTACAGTACGTTTGGCAGATAGCGATGACTAAGACAGCATGTAAGTCTCTGTACATATACCATAACCCCTATCTCACAACATGTGTCTCCAAGCCCTGTACAGGTTTGTCATGGACCGGGCTATACAAGCACAAAGTTCGCACTAGGCAAAGGCTACAAATGGATGGCGACGGTTGTGCACGTTTATAAAACAGTTTGAGCGCAAGTGGAACATTCTGGTCGAGGTTTTGTTGCTGTAGGATGAGACTCTTGTACTATTCAGCAACCCTCCACGCTACCTACCAATGTATCTCCCACTCAGGGCTCACACCCACCAGGGCTACCTCATCTGCTTTAAATATGCTTCCCAACACAGATAGTAACTCTATCAGATGCAATTTAATCAACCCCCAGGAACACCTCCACACACATAATACACCCATCAATGACTGCGATAAGGGCGACGCTGGCCTGGCTTCTGGTTGCCACAGCGGCAGCGGCAGGTATAGGAGTCCATCTGACCCTTCTCTCGCGCACATTACCGTCGTTACTGGCCCATCTGCCGAATCAACAGACAGACCAGTACATTCAGCCCGGAGCCTTCTTTCCCGACTGTTTCTACAATTGCTTGGGTCTGAGCGAAGAGGCCGAGGAAGCGCACTGGCCTCCGTTTCTGGCGGCGGGAGTCAACTTCTGGCGCACCAGATACGGGTACCTGGACGACTACAGTGAGCAGAACGACCCAGCAGCAGATCCGCCAGCGGACTCGGAGTTCAAGAACTCCCTGAGACTCCGAGCGTTTCTGATAGGAGTGCTGACCCACCAGATTGCCGACGTCAGCTGGCACAGTCTGGGGTTTCAACAGGGGTTTCTGGACATGCTCAAAGAACGGGACTTTGAAGGAGACGTGGAACGGGCCCACGAAGCGCTGGATGTGGGAGGAGATATGATTCTCATGTCGCGGCTCATGTCGGCCGATCCGGATCTAGCCTGGCTCGACCAATCGTGGGATATCCCCTTTGCCGACATTTCCGAGATCTACCGGTCCATGGGTTCGTTTGTGTCCAAGCGCGAAATCGAGTATTGCATGGTGCAGGGGAAAGCCGCACTCAAGGCGGAAAAACGGTTCTCCGGAGCAGGGTTCCGCAGATATGCATCTCTTAGTCCGGTGCTGTTCTCGGAGCTGGAAACGTACTATCTGGGCGGCATTCAGGAAATTGCAGCAACGATAGAACACTGCATAGGCACGTTTTCGGCCTGGTTTCGCGCAAAACACGACATTTCTTCTTCGGAATCGTGGAAGGTCTGCGAGGCCTTCATCGGCAAGTCCAGAGAACAGTCTGACACCATTGCAACTGTCCATGGACTCAATTTCGGACTCTACCGAAACATAGGCTCGCTGGAAGCCAGGTTGAGGAGCTCCATCTCCACCGACTTGCTCGGCCACTTCCACAAAACGAAGGGCCTGCTAGCTTTCGTCAAACAGAACTTTCTGACAATGCTTCCTGAGGTGATCAAGACTCCAAAGCTCAAGATCGAGAGCGAGGCCCCCCAGAACGAGATTTTCCTGTCTCCTCTACAGCATGGGTCTTACTTTGGATCGTCCATGTTGTTGGGTGAGTTTGACGGCATTCAGGAGACCTGGATTGCGGTGTCTGCTCCGTTTGAGCAAGATTCGGGCTCCGTCTACGTCATGGCTCTAGACCAGTTCAAAGAGACAGCCGCTACAGAGCCGTCGGAGTTTGTGAAGCTGGTCGATGACGACATCAACGACGACTTGGGCACTCTTTCGTCGGTATACTCGGGTCCGTCTCGGTTCGGAGCCGCCCTGGCGTCCATCAAAACACCTCTTCTTGCCAACGATATCCTCGTGGTCTCTTCACCAGGTCGCAACAAACTGGTGTTCCATTACAAGGGCCGCAAGGTCATGATTCTCAAGAAGGACCCCCCACAAGAGTATGGTGCTTCCGGTACCAAGCAGATGGGGGAGACCTTGTTGGTGACTTCAGACTATCTCATTGTTGGAAGTCCGCGAACTGACGTGGACAAACCACAGAGAGGCAAAGTGGAGTTTCTCTCAATCTCCAAAATCGTTGAGGAAGTCAAAGCTGCTCTGGCAATCGGGTTCTTTCCAACCCTCGCCTACGATATGTTCGTGGTGTACACCTTGGACCCTCCTGCAGAGGTGATCAACCGACAGGATCGGTTTGAAGACGACGTCTTGGTGTTTCAGGAGATTGGTTATGAGCTGTTTGGAGCCACCCTCGCTGCTCTCAACGGTACCATCTTTGTTGGAGTTCCTGGAACCGTGGCTGTCGTGGCTTACAGGTACACGGAATGGGGCGACAAGTGGACTCCTAGCTACATTCTACGTGGAGACAGAGACAGCTCCAAGGAGTCGTCCTTTGGAGGTGACTTCATTGAAACTGTTCCCGAGACTGGTATCATCATTGTTGGAAGCAGCACCGAGTCAGAGTCGACCTCTTGTCTACAGTCTGGAGCAGTCTACATTTTCGAGGAGAAGGCTGGAGTGGCTGCATTCGTCACCAAGATCCACTCGATCAAAACCTCAAACAACATGTGTGAGCCCTTCTCTCGCTTTGCTACATCTGCTATTCGGCCCATGGCATGGCACCACAACAAACTCACACCATCTCCTTCTTCGTATTTCTACATTGGCTCCCCTTTTGCTTACAACAACCGCGGCGCGATTTGGAGACTTGACTTGACCAACTGGGAAGTGATGGAGATTCCCATCCAGGGCCATGGTCGACATCCGGCTTCTCAGTTTGCCTCCTGCTTGGCTGTTCTTGAAAGCACCACTTCTGGAGCTCTCAACACGATAGCTGCGGGTATGCCCTTCACAGGCATTTACAAGCTTGGAGAGGCTCGAGACCTGGATGCTTACAGTCCCTTGTCAGGCGGGATATATTTAGTTTATGTTTGACGGCATATTACACAGTACATTATTTATATTAGTTGAAGGTATACAGGATATCCGCTATCTACAATGAGTAAGCAGGAAGAAAGTCTCGCTGATGAACAACAATAGGGATCTCAAACTTGCTGGTGGCGCGCAAATCCTTAACAGAAAGTCTCATGAGATACCTGCCTGCAGCCACATTATCAAGACACATGCTAGGATCAACCTCTGGGTTCCATCCTTTCAGTTTCACCTGGTTCTTGTACACGGTCTTGTTGTCTTCCTGCGCTATGAGCTTGTATTCCACACTGGTGATATTGGAAAACTTTGGGTTGAAGGCCTTGATGCTGAAATTTGACTTTGAAGCGACCACAAGATCGGGAACAACCACTTTGTAGATGTTGTTTGACACCTCGCCATCTTTGGTGCATGCCACCACGTTGATGGGCATCTTGGACACCAGACGAGGATCCAGCGAAGCGTTTTCCCAGCGTACCGCCACCTGGTACACGATTTTGTGATCATGAAAGTTGACAGACAAAGGAAGACTTTTGTCAAGTGTGTGTTCAAAGTGGTACTCTCTGGTCGAGGTTGTGTCTTTGGTTAATCGAAAGTACACCTGCTGACAGATGAGGACCTTTGAGAACTTGGTTGTCTTTTCGACTCCATGGAACTGCATACACAGGTGGTGATCGTCAAGAGCAGCGTTGTTTTGTGCAAGTATCCATGACAATTTGTCGATGGTGATCCTGCCAACCAAAGTGTCACCTGGACAGAGGGTGTTGTTGTCCATGGAGAGTCTCATAGGGTCGATTCTGGTCTTGTCTCTGAGCATTTTTGAGGTTTGCAGACTGAAGTTGTTGAATTTGGTGAAATAGCCGTCCTATGACAGCCTCATATATACACCATGAAAATCTAGGGACCGTCATCCCGACCTTTGGTCATCTAGACCGTTCAACCTTGTTGTGCCGGAATCCGGTTTCCGACCAAGCCACACAACAGACAAAGAAGCGGAAAAGTGGGTGGAATAAAACGGGGAGTTTCCTAGATGGGTAATATGGTCTCTAGCTGTCGAATGAAACCACTCTCAAGTCCACTACCTGACTCCAACCAGCTCGGAGGCCCATCTCCGACAATCAGCTTCGCTTAGCATCTTTCATGCACCAGGCGGAAACCATCCTCCGACTGAAATAGTGAGATCCGATTTTGGAGTCCTAACTGCAAATGTACGACAGGGGCAAGTGGCAGACATGCAGTTGATTTCCGTCTGTGTTCTCAACTGGAACGGTTTTCTTACTTGTAGTTTTTGTATCACCTCTTTTTCTTTTTTTTCTCTTCTTTTTTTTCTCTTCTTTATTTCTCTTCTTTTTTTCTCTTCTTTTTTTCTCTTCTTTTTTTTAGAATCACAATACAACTTTATAGAAGTATCGGAAGGTCCATTTTGTGAGGACAAAGCACATTAGTGCAA
Organism: Yarrowia divulgata; assembly: GCA_900519045.1. NCBI lineage: Eukaryota > Fungi > Ascomycota > Dipodascomycetes > Dipodascales > Yarrowia > Yarrowia divulgata. The sequence continues at coordinate 1,929,862 of ULGQ01000005.1, forward strand.
ATGTCACCTCGTTTCTCGTATCCATTACTAATGTCTGATGAGTAAAAATGAGTAAATGTGTCAAATGTTCAACGCCGTAAGTCGCTTAGCGGAAGACTAAAATAAAAATTTGATTAGTTCGAGTGTACCGAGTAGACAGCCTGTTCGAGAGCATACAACTACTATTGAGTAACAATCCGACAAACGCAGCGCATTCTTTAAACATATACAAACACCTTAGAAAACTAAGGCTTAAGGCTTGAGAGTAAAGGTCATGAGCAGATCAATCTGGCCGGTCACGCTCAGATGAACCTTGCACTCCTCGGCTAGCACTCTCACCTCCTCCACCAGCAGCTGACGTCGCTCTCGGTCAATGTCCGTCAGCAACTCCGGGTCGATGGCTCTTTTCACTTCCATGGCATTTCGCACGCTCTTGGAAGCAAACGACACCACGGCGGGGCGTCCCTCCTTGAGAGTCTCGGCCAGCTTTCGGAACTTTTGTTGCCGCAGGTCTCGCAGATTGATGGACCAGGTGGAGTGGATTTCCAGCAGGTTTCGGTTGTTCTCGATCGCCTTCTTTTTTTTCTTTTCCTCGGCCTTGGCCAGCTTACGCTGCGCCTTGTAGTCGGCCTTCATGGTGGCCTTCTCCTCCTTTGTCAGGCTGTCCAGCTTGTACTTGGGGGTGATGAAGGAGGGCAAAGACTGGGTCTTGACCATGGCAGGACTCTGCTTCACAAGCTTGAGGCTCTTGTTGGCGAGATCGAGTTTGGGGTTCTTGATCAGAGACATGAACTCAATGGCGTCTCCGGTAATGTCTCCGGTTTCGGCAACGTAGATGACCTTGGTGTTGTCGTTGGCCTTGGTTTTGACGAGCTCCTTGAGCTGGTCGTGGATCTCCAGAACAGCCTGGGTGGTGTAACTGGTGATAGCAGGGCTGTGTTCTTTCAGGAACTCCGACAGCACCTCTCGATCATCTTTGACAGGAGGAGGGGGAGGAGCTCTTTCTCTAGATCGATCAAACCGCGGCTGAAACTGTTTCTTGGGCACGGGAGACTGCTGCTGCTGCTGCTGCTGTTTAGCCTTGTTAGCCTGTTTGTAGGCTCCACCGTTTCCTAGAGCGTTGAATCCAAACTGGCCACTGTTGCTCACTGGGGGCTTGCTCTTCTTGTTATTGTTGTAGCTGTCTGTAGGAGGTCGCTTTTTGGCGAAGTTGTTACTGTTGTTGTTGTTGTTGTTGTTGTTGCTGCTGCTTCGAGAGACCATGGGGTTGGAGAAGATCGAAGGCATGGGCTTTTGGGCCCACACAATGCTCTGGGTGCTAAAGGCCCGGGTCTGTGGACTGTTGGGTTTTTTGGAGTTGTTCTTTCGAGCAGCTTGGCCCACAGGGTCGGACACATTGAACATGAGAGAAAGAGGCCGTTTGAACTTCTTCTTGTCTTCTCGCTGCTTATCTCGGAAGAACTGGGCAAGAATCTGTGATGACGACAGCTGGCCGGTGGCTCGGTATGCGTTTTTGGGCTCGACTATGGCTTCCACGGCAATCTTAGTCCTGGATCCGGGGACCTGGTACTCTCGATGTTCGGTGGCATGTTGGCCGAAACGCTGGGTCGTGGGGGCGATCTGCTCGGCCGCGGCGAGAGCGGTCCATAGCGACTTTTTCTTTTTCAGCGGCGAAAACTGCTTTGGCCCAGGCAGTTTTGGTGGCATGTTGCGTAAGGATGGAGCGAGATGCATGTTGGAAAAAAAGCTAATGAAATTGGTATCCAGTAACTTTGTCTTTTTGGTTGGAACTTTACTTGGGGTGGTAGTTGACAAAGTTGAGACATGAGACTGACTGTGATTGCTCGTTATCCTGCTTGGGGCTGACTTACCGGGCCACTCCTGGCCAGCCTCATCGTAATACCCTTCTCGCGAGCTTCTAGAAGCAGCTGTAATTACCCCTTTCAGAAGTCATCGAACCTCACACACTTAATCACCTGAACCTCATACTGATACAGCCTCTGTGGTGTACATACCGGTACTTATATCTGGTTATGTACACTGTCACTAGAAAAGTACATATAAAGGCGACCATCCCCCTTGCTCTTCATCTCCAAACAAAATGAACCGATTACTGCTTCTCCTCCTATCTCTATCTGCTCTCATCTCGATAGTGTCAGCAGCTCCTGTCGACTCCAAGCTGCATCCTCGAAATATGGTCAAGGTATGCAACCGACCTCCCCTCTTGAACATCTTCCCCAAACATGTCTTGGACAAGTACAAAATGTTGAAGGAGAAGATTCCCGGCTACATTGATCCTATGGGCGAGCAGGCGCTGCGAATGAACGAGTTTCTTCACTCCAAACGAAATGTCGTTGAAGAGGAGTACAGGGTCGGATTGAGCACTGACAATGCCCCAGATCAAGAGTGTCCTTTTGGCTCCAAAAACTTGTTCTACAAGTTTACCTCTTGATGTATTTTACGATGGCTATTACGTAATGGAATAATGGAATAATTTACTAGATAATCAGAATAAATGTCGAAAAATGGCCAGGGGGTCATGGAGGTGATTTGAGCAGCCTTTTCTAATTACGTCTATACTGCCCACTTGTTCATTATACTCCGACTATCCCTCTTGTAATTATAAGGGTGCGTTGACACACTCGATTTTGACACACTCAATTCCCGCGTATGTCGCACCCCTAAACGACACACGCGAGAATCGAACAGCTCTAATCGTTCAAATCGTTCATAACGACGATTTCTAGAACACCCTGTAACTCGGTCAATAACCATCGGAATCAATCTCCGAAAGTTTCAAGTGAACCACTGAGCTCACCATAATCCACCCATTCGGTTCAAATCATTTCTCATCTACAGCGACGCGCACTAACGCCACCTTCTCTCCCCACCAGAACCATCCCCAAACTCTAATCAGATCACACGTTAATATCCACCATCAACTCACGCTTACAGTAGACTCCCCATCCTCAACATCATGGACTACATCATTTCGGCGCCAGGAAAGGTGATCTTGTTTGGTGAGCACGCGGCCGTATTTGGCAAGCCCGCTATCGCCGCGGCCATCGATCTACGAACATATCTGCTCGTCGAAACCAGCACATCCGACTCCCCCACAGTCACTCTGGAGTTCCCAGACATCCACCTGCACTTCCACGTCCAAGTGGACAAGCTGGCGTCTCTCACAGCCCAGACCAAGGCCGACCATCTCAATTGGTCGACTCCCAAGACTCTGGATCGACACATTTTCGACAGCTTGTCCAGCTTGGCGCTTCTGGAGGAGCCGGGACTCACCAAGGTGCAACAGGCCGCCGTCGTCTCGTTTCTCTACCTCTACATCCACCTGTGTCCTCCTTCTGTGTGCGCAGACTCGTCCAACTGGGTAGTTCGATCCACGCTGCCCATCGGAGCCGGTCTGGGCTCTTCGGCGTCCATCTGCGTGTGTTTGGCTGCGGGTCTGCTGGTTCTCAACGGCCAGCTGAGCATTGACCAGGCACGTGACTTCAAGGCTCTGACCGAGCAGCAGCTGTCTCTGGTCGACGACTGGTCCTTTGTCGGCGAAATGTGCATCCACGGCAACCCCTCGGGTATCGATAACGCCGTGGCTACCCAGGGAGGAGCTCTGCTGTTCCAGCGACCCAACAACCGAGTTCCTCTCGTCGACATCCCCGAAATGAAGCTCCTGCTGACCAACACCAAGCATCCGCGATCCACCGCTGACCTGGTGGGTGGAGTCGGCGTTCTCACCAAAGAGTTTGGCTCCATCATGGACCCTATTATGACTTCTGTCGGCGAGATCTCCAACCAGGCGATGGAAATCATCTCCCGAGGCAAAAAGGTGGTGGACCAGTCCAACCTCGAAATCGAGGAGGGCATCTTGCCTCAGCCCACTTCTGAGGATGCCTGCAACGTGATGGAAGACGGAGCTACCCTGCAGAAGCTTCGAGACATTGGCTCCGAAATGCAGCATCTGGTGCGAATCAACCACGGGCTGCTTATTGCCATGGGCGTGTCTCATCCCAAGCTGGAAATCATTCGAACTGCTTCCATTGTCCATGATCTGGGCGAGACCAAGCTCACTGGTGCGGGTGGAGGAGGCTGTGCCATCACTCTGGTCACTTCCAAGGACAAGACTGCGGCTCAGCTGGAAGCCAACGTGGTTGCCTTCACCGAGGAAATGGCCACCCATGGCTTTGAGGTGCATGAGACCACCATTGGTGCTCGAGGAGTCGGAATGTGCATTGACCATCCTTCTCTCAAGACTGTCGAGGCCTTCAAGAAGGTGGAGCGGGCAGATCTCAAAAACATTGGGCCCTGGACCCATTAGTGATGGTACGACTGGCTGAAGCGTGGTACAATCGTGACACAAACGTGACACAAACGGTGCTTGAAACACTACAACACAACTAACATCCACCTAATAAGACTCACTAAACAACAATCTATTCTATCTGCAGACGAATACGAACTCATATTCACCCCACAAGTATCTACAAGTATCTACAAACAAATCGCTAATGTTAACACTCTATTCTATCTACATGTACTTTTTTACATGCCTCGGTTGAACCACAGTCTGTTCTCGGGCAGCTTCTGGAACTCGGGCTCCAGCTTTTTGGTGGAAATGAAGCGCTTCTGGGGGAAAATGGCCAGAGCAAAGGGCAGCGCCGAAAAGGACACCAGGGAAATGAGACCCAGGTTGACGGCAGCCTCGGTGAACTTGCCTCGGGTTCGCATGAACTTGGTCTTCTGCAGCTTGACCAGAATCAGCGGGGGCACGGCCATGACGGGAGCAGCGTTGATGACTCGCGACAGAGCGGTTTCTCCCACCGCGTAGAAGGCGGCCTTCTTGGAGTCGCCGACCTTTTCGTTGGTCTCGGGGTCGAACACGGCGATTCCTCGTCGCAGCTCCTCGCTTCGCATGAGGAAGACGTTGACGACTCCGGCAGACACCACGGCGGCAAAGGGCACCAGTCGTCCGAGCACCAGTCGGGTGGAGGGAGAGACCTTGAGTCGAGGGACCAGGGCGTTGAGACCCAGGGCGACCGAACAGGAGGCGGTGACGGCCATGAAGTAGGATGTGATGAGCTGCTGGGTGGTCAGAGGGGTGCTTTTGTTGGCGTTGGCGGTGTTGACGGCCACGTTGAGCGACTGGTTGGCAATCTGCCAGAACAGAGTGCCGGCCGTGCCCAGGTTGGGGGTCAGCATACCCACGGTGACCACCAGGTTGGACAGCACGTAGGAGGACATTCGGAAGGGTAGCATGACAGGCTCGCCGTTATCCGGGTGCAGGGTGGAGTCCAGCACGCGCTTGGCGGTCCACAGGGTGGGCGTCATGGGTCCGTCGCCGTTTTTCCACTCCGCAATCAGCTTCTTGGCCTTGTTGATGTCGGAGGGGGTGTTGAGCAGCATTCGAGGGTCCGAGACCTCGGCGCAATGCTTGACTCGGCCCCAGTAGGTGTCGAGGTTGTATGCCGAGTCCGGCAGCGATCTGATTCCGGGGACTGAGGAGGCCATTGTGATTTGGAGCGGAGGTTGAGGTGGATACGGGTGGGATGTGCTTCGTACTGTTCCTGTCTGATCCAGCCGATAACTCAATTTTCAAATTTCAAAGTTCGACTTTAACTTCGGCTATTGGGGTTGCCTGCTGCATGGAGGAACCCTGGGCGGCAATTGGATATGGTGTTGGGGTGAAGGGGGGCAGTTAGAGGGCCGCTTCGGTCGTTTTGGGGGCCGTTTCAATCGATTTTCGAACTCACAATGCCAACAGACGTTCCGAATCACGTGCCATCGTCTCTCCATCTATGTCTTATACAACCAATCCTGTTTATGGGGTGCAGCTGGGGAGTATCCTTATTGAGTCATTGAGAAAAGTGGCTGGGAATATTGAAAATACGACACGAGCGTGTCAAGGTCTTTGTGCGAGCGTGTGAAGGTCTTTGTGTGGGTTTAAACGTGCTAAAAAGTACGGCATTGGAGCAATTGAGCGATTGAACAGCGAACATCGTGCGGCTGAGCCGTTTGTGGTTGGTCCTCGTGGTGGCTCCACGGACTCGACAAAGTTGAAATGTAGAATACAATAGTCATTACAATTACAGTATGTACGGGTGGTGAGGGAATATGTCCTAATTGTCGCGACCGAGGGGTGGTAAGTTCTCATCCCCGCGTGCAAGTAGCAACTTGTTGCTTCTGTTGCTATTCAGCAATTGAGACATTTGTGAGACAATGTCAGAGCGATGAGTAAGCACCAAACGCAGCCAATTGTGTTTGCTGGTAGATAGTCATCCAGTCGGTGAGAGATGACCGTAATACACAAGCTCAGTGTTTGCGCTTTCACAACTCCTAGCTGAGTCATCTTTAGCAATTGCTGTGTCACTGTAGCATCCCCTGGCTACTGTGCTCAATACAGCACCCCAGACTGTATAGATGGAAGCAGTCAGACACAGTACCTATCCAGCTGTCTCTCGATGAATCGACTCCAGAGGCTTAGGTGATCTTCTCAGGCACTTCCATCCTAGCTTACATAATCCCTTTCCTCCCTCCTCCTCCTCAGGACATTGGCAACAGTGTAATCGCCATCATGGGACACGGAAACCACAAACTCCTCGTGGGTCATGAGCCGATAACCCGGATTGGTAATCAGCCGCCGCCCCGTGACGTCGTCCACGTCTCTGGACCACTCTTTGAACTCAAACAGTTTCTGGTCCTGTCGGTCGAGAGTCTTGAAGAGCGCCTCTTTGACGGAAAAAGTGGAGGCGACAAACTGCACGTGGTCCGGGGCTTGGGTCATGCGGGATATCTCGGAGGGATGCAGAATTTTGCGCACAAACCGGTCTCGGGTTTTTCCCGCCAGAATTTGGCCGATCCGAGCCGTGCGCAAAATATCTACTCCTATGGATGTCATGTGTGAGGAAGAGTTGTATGGTGATACTGTGACTAAACCTTGTCTGGTGGTGGTGATGAGTGCCTACTCCTACAATTGTACTTGTACTTGTACAGTGCTTGCAGCTACAAAACTGTCATTCCGGTAAAGCAAAAAAACATATATTTCCTAACTCGTTTTGGTGGTAGTGCCAGTACTAAGTACCAGGTACTACTCGTGGGCCTTAGTGGTTAATCGTGTGTGTCAGAACCACACCATAGCCATGGTAAAGCAACATGCAAAGGGGTGTTCACTGAAACGTGAAATGCAAGATGAGTTCACTGAAACGTGAAATGCAAGATGAGTTCACTGAAACGTGAAATGCAAGATGTGTTCACTCAAACGTGATATGCAAAGAGGGAATGTGTTCACATTGCTGTGAAATGCAAAGTGTTCATGGCAGAGAGATGAGTACTGGTACAAGAAAGGGTGCTTCGTATCGTACTCGTATCTGCCATGAAATGCCAGTGTGAGTAGTGAATAGTCTCCACCACTCAATGCAAACGGGCACGGCCACTGTCACTGGGAGTTGCCCGTGGTGATCATACTGTGTGAGCGTGATACCGGGCAAAGTGGGAACTCCCTGGGTTTATATATTTTCGCAACTCAGACGTAAGGAGTCATTCACAAAGGTCGTGTGAGGGGTGTACACTTGTAGGGTTCGGGTCTTGATGTGGGGGAGTGTGCAGGGTCAAAATAGACGCCTGGCAGAGGTACCCTGTATTGGACGTAATGGTGGTTCGATTTGCGATCTGAAACTTGCAGTGAGCTCCTAAAGTCACGGTGATTCCATTCATACCGGCATTGAGTGGTTTTCATCCACACCCACCACTCCAACGTCACCCTTTTTCAGCAGTACTGCACAGTATCGTAGCCCCATGTGCCGCACCTTAACTCAGGACGAAATCAGATGACGTCCTTGATTGACAGTTCAGGATTGGTCAGGAGGATGGGGCAATACGGGCAATACAAGTGGCCGGTGACAGTACATACGAAGCTACAGTACGAGTGGTGAGTATCAGAACAACTCATATCAGGTGCCCACACCCGCCCTCGCCCCCCCAAGTCACGTGAGACCGTTGGATGAAACACGACCCAACGGAATATTATTCGGACCGTCCACATTTGACAAAAATGCGGCCACATCTGAGACTGAACCATAAGCCTCACCAGCCTCACCAAGCTGGAGCCTCATCAGCTGCTCCTTCGGTCTTACAGTGGGTGTATGGATGTAGTTATTACTGATCGAGAGAGGTGACTGGCCGTGTTGTCTTAGGTACCAGTACGAGTACGTCTTCTGTTGTAGGCTCAGTACGAGTCGTATAGTCTTGTTCTGGTTATCACGTATCTACAGCATGTACCTTCAAGTACGAGTACAAGTACGGAGACAAAGCCCTCTCACGCCCCTAACACCACACCTCAAAACTCACGTATCTTCATCGTTACTCGTAGGCACAGTTAGTTGAGGTTCCGGCTATGGTGTGGGTGTTTCTAGAACGGTATTATACCACTGCAAGTTGTGCAAAAATAGTACCGGTACCATTCTACCAGGTACTCCCAGTCTTCTGCCGATTTGAATGATACAATTATTTCTGCCCTTTTCAGTACAAATATATGTTGACTCACGTCTTTTGACGATGAAATAGCCCATGCTTGATTGAACGCACTCAACATTGTTGACAGCCTCTAGCGAAGATGGTGATACAGTAAAACACGCCATTCCATTCGGCCAATTTCCTACAAGCACGTCCTGTAGTGTCTCACTACGCTCTCTATACACAAGGTCTATTAGTCACTATATTTATTCCCACTCGACGGTAGCAGGAGGCTTGGAGGTGATGTCGTAAACGACTCGGGCAACGCCGGGAACCTCGTTGACGATTCGTCGAGCCACGGTCTTGAGGAAAGAAGCCTCGAAAATGTACCAGTCGGCGGTCATGAAGTCGACGGTCTCGATGGCTCGCAGAGCAATCACCTGCTCGTAAGTTCGCTGGTCACCCATGACTCCAACAGACTTGACGGGGAGCAGACAGGCAAACGCCTGGGAAATCTCCTCGTAGATGCCGGCCTTCTTGATCTCCTCAATGTAGATGTAGTCGGCCTTTCGGGCAATCTCCACCTGGGAGGGAGTGACCTCTCCAAGCACTCGGATGGCAATACCGGGGCCGGGGAAGGGGTGTCGCCACACCAGGTCGTGGGGGATGCCCATGATCTCGCCGAGCTTTCGGACCTCGTCCTTGAACAGCTCTCGCAGAGGCTCGATGAGCTTGAGCTTCATGTTGTCCAGCAGACCTCCGACGTTGTGGTGGGTCTTGATGGTCTGGGAGGGACCCTTGAAGGAGATGGACTCAATGACGTCGGGGTAGAGGGTTCCCTGGAGCAGGAACTCGATCTCGCCGGCCTCGGGGTGGGTGGGCTTGATCTTGGCAGCCTCCTCCTCGAAAACCTCGATGAAGGTGTTTCCAATGATCTTTCGCTTCTTCTCGGGGTCGGTGACACCCTTGAGCTTGCCGAGGAAGAGATCGGCGGCGTCGATGACGTTGAGGTTGATGCCCAGACCCTCGCCGAGAGTCTTCTTGACGTTCTCGCACTCGTTGAGTCGCATGACTCCGTTGTCGACGAGAATGGCGTGGAATCGGTCGCCAATGGCCTCCTTCATGAGCTTGGCGCCCACGGTGGAGTCGACGCCGCCGGAAACGGCGCCAATCACCTCGGCGTGGGGGCCGACCAGGTCTCGGATTCGCTGGATCTCGGTGTCGACAAAGTTCTCCATGGACCACTTCTGGGCGGCTCCACAGATGTCCACGGCGAAGTTCTGCAGCAGCTGCTTGCCCTTGGTGGTGTGGGTCACCTCGGGGTGGAACTGGATACCCCAGATCTTCTCCGAGGTGTGAGCAATGCCGGCGTAGGGAGAGTTGTCCGAGGTAGCGACCACCTCGTAGCCGGTGGGGAGGGCGTTCAGCTTGTCGCCGTGCGACATCCAGACCTGGAAGTTGTCAATGCCGTGGAACAGAGGGTCGGAGGGCTTCTCCACGTGGATGGTGGCGTGGCCAAACTCCTTCTTCTCGCCAGCATGGACGCCCTTACCGTTGATCCAGGCAAGCTCCTGCATGCCGTAGCAGATTCCGAGAATGGGGACTCCCAGATCGAAGACGGCGTGGTCCACATGAGGAGAGCCCTCGGCGTAGACGGAGTAGGGGCCTCCGGACAGAATGACTCCCTTGGGCTTCCAGGGAAGCTCGGCAATCTTCTGTGTGCAGGGGAGCATCTCGGCGTAGACGTTGAACTCTCGCAGACGTCGGGTGATGAGATGCGAGTACTGGGAGCCGAAATCGAGCACCAGAATGGTGTCGAACATGGAGGGGATGTTCACTGGGGCAGGCATTGTGGGGGTTGGTGGTGCTCCAGAGGAATGTGGTAGGAAGAGGTTGGGTATTTAAAAAAAAAATCCAATACGAAAAGAGTTGTATGCACGGGTCGAGAAAATACTTTATCGACAGGAGTTTAATTTGATGTTAGGGTTTGGATGTGACTAGAGGTGGTGGTGGTGGCCATGGTGGGGACTTGTGGTGGGGTGTCAGAGAGGTGCCATCGCTTCAATGAGGTTGGTGAGGCTTACTAAGCTGTTTTTAAGTATCTCTAATGTCAATTTTCCATCTCTAAACCCCACCTTCGCCTCTATTACCGCTTCCTTATCGGTATCTGACTCACTATCAATCACTGTAGCGCCAAAAATGTCACATCTGAGTTCATAGTGGTGATAGTGTCGGAAGGGCCGTGGGATGTTAGTAGGTGGTGCACAGGTGGGTAGATAGTGGTTGCTTTGTCATTTCGATGATTTTGATCGAGTTGATTGATGTTTTAGATCGCTCAACAGTATCCAAATCATCTTGGTGGTGTGAGTACTTGTACATCGTACCAGGTACCTGCTGGTTCAGTCACCAATATGTTCTGAATGACTGACAATGACTAGACTACACTAGTAACCCACAGCTGTCACAGTCACCTGCCGAGATTCTCAGTAATAGTCACCAATTCTTCATGCAACGATGACAAGAACCGTTGTAATATTCTGTGTGTCCATACCGATACCTACTGTACTTGTACTGTAGATCAATTGCCGAGTGTTACTGTGAGTGTCAGTACCAGACAGTACCAGACAGTAACATGCTGCAATGGTGACAAGTGCAGAATCTACACCTTTAAGCACCCATATATATACCACGTGACCAGCTAGCTCTTAATTGAATCTTTCCACCCTTCACAGATCGTCTCACCACCTTTACCGTTGACGCCGTTGAACCAGAAACCTGCGCAAGACATGTATGGGCTGTAGCCTAGAGACCTGAGTCGAAATCCTGCAGCAGTGTCAGGAACGGCGCTGTGGATCCGCAGTGATTTACCGGGCATCCGAGAGTCGCCATTTTTGAACATGACTCTTCCCAACACTCCAACTAATAGTACTCACTACTTGTAGCACCTGTCCACTCGTGGATCCACTTGATCTCTGTAGAGTTTGGGCCGAGCTTGAGTCTCGAGTGAAAAACATGCATGAACCGTTTTCAAGACTTCCAAACAGGCAATGGAGATGAACTTTGATAGCCGCACGGAGTGTTGGTGCTAGTCAGGTTGAGGTGAAGAGGTGCGGTCACGTGACTTGAACGTTAGCAATGGTGTGCTTCCATCGCTATGTACCAGGTGTCGTACAAGTGCGGTACAGTCAGTCAACGGTATTGACTATGCAATTTCGAAGAGCAGAAGTGTGTTTCTATGGATATTTGCTGGCTTATTGTTCTGAGAAGAATCGAGGTTTCGGTACTATTCGAATCAGAAGAAACGCTGAGGAGAACGAGAAAAGTACTGGACTAGTAGTTACTGTTCTATCTACGAGTACAGTACATATTTGTCACCATATTAAATTATGACTCTACAAGTACAGTAGGAAGTTCAATTAAAAAATACAATACTGGCTGTACTGTCTCCTGGCTTGAAAGTGATTCGAAGATCTTCTGTCTGTTTGGTATGTACAAGTACAGCGTAGTTCTACAACCAGACCTCTATAATACTCGTATTTGGACTCCACTTCTGAATGCAACATCGAATCACACCTGCTCATCTTGCCTTACCACTGTTTCTGGTCACTCCATGTTCCTGTTTGCCTCATACAAGCTGTTTACGGACCTCCCAATGGTGGTCTAAGCAGTCAGTCGGGTCAAGTATCGTAATTACCGATATTAGTTGGCTTGTACAAAACACAACCAAACGCACCCATTTCTGCAGCAGCTGAACCAACTACACGTAGCTCATTTACCGCCAATCTGGTGAAGGAATAGATATCAAGGGTTTTCTTTCCAGTTGTTGCCCAGACTACCAAATCGCTAACTATTCATCGTATACAAGTTTCACCGCACTCCCACATCACCCCATCCAAACTTTAACTTCCCACCGCTTTCAGACCACTCAATAATCACATCACGGCTTAAAAGGAGGTCAGTACGGAACGGAACATACGATACATACAAGCTCCTCACTTATACCAACTACAATGTCACACAACTTTGACGATCTGGAAATCGTCCCGATGCAGGAGGGAGACCATGCGCTCGCCTCCATTGCCTACACGGACGACTACAAGCGGGCCACGGGCTTGCTGCGAGCTCTCATGGCCAAGAACGAAAAGTCTCAGCGAGGTCTCCACGTGTCCTCGGACGTGATTGCCCAGAACCCGGCCCATTACACCGTGTGGGCATACCGAATCGACACGCTGAAGCAGTTTGCTGCGGATGTCAAGGCAGGTACGGCTGATAAGGACGAAAAGGTGGCTGCTCTCCAGGCCGAACTCCCCTGGGTGGACGACATCGCCATGGCATGTCCCAAAAACTACCAGATCTGGCCGCATCGTCAGCAGCTGCTCGAGCTGTTTGAGGCCAACCCCGAGCTGCTGGACGAGGAGCTGACTCTGGACCGCGAGATTGAACTCATTGACTACATGCTGTCGGACGACTCCAAGAACCACCACGTGTGGTCGTATCGACAATGGCTGGTGACGCGGTTCCCCAACCTCATCAACCTCGACTCGGAACTCGCCACAACCTCCATCATGATCCAGGAGGACTGCAGAAACAACTCGGCATGGAACCACCGGTTCTACCTGTTCAAGCTCAAGAACAACAACAAGCAGGAATGGACCGCCGACAGATCGTTCCAGGACGAGGTTGACTTTGTCACACAGACCATCGACAAGGCACCACAGAACCACTCTCCCTGGCTGTACCTCGAGGGTCTGTACTCTCAGTACAAGAAGGACATTAAGGATCTGCAGGAGCTGACGTTCAAGTACGCATGTCTGCCGTCTGACTTGGGAGAAGACGAGGAGCCCCTGATCACCTCGTCGCATGCCCTTGATCTGCTGGCCAAGATCTACCTCAAGGACCAGGAGAAGTCCAAGGCTCTGGAGGCTCTCAAGCTGCTCGAGGACAAGTACGATCCCATTCGAAAGGGCTACTGGGCCTACCGAAAGAAGCTTGTTGGGGCCTGATCAGCCGATGACACATATATATATACAAGTACAGTAATGCATGAACATGAGAAGGTGCGAGCTACTGTACTTCTACTATCTTCTATCTTCTCGTCAATTGTTATATACCGTATCTTCTCTGCCACCTCTAAATCCTGCTGCGAGATCGTCTGTTATGCCTGTACAACACCATCTCACGTCCTCCACGGGAAACACGCATGATGCCGTTCTTGAGTGAGACATGGTACATGTTCTGAGCATCGATACCCCTCCGTAACGAATACACCTCTCTGAGTCGCAAGTATGTGGCTGCGGAGTCTATGCTAGACCATGGACTTTGCACATGGTTGCTTCCCCATCGTCTGCTTTCGTGTCTCCATCTGTCTCCGAGAATATCGCCCTGAAAAAACGTCGTGTCGTTGATGTATCCGGAAAGAGTGCTGGATGCTGGATCCACGGCGGAAATGTGGATTTTCATGGCGTCTCCGGTAAATGTGGCTGTGCTTGTAGTCATGGCGACGATAGGTGGTGTTTGGTCATTGCTCTTCGTTCACCAGCTGTCATCGTATTAAACATCGCACCAACGCTACACACAAGGTTGGTTGCCAGTAAGTTTGGGTCACGATGATCATTTATGTCATAGGAAACTGGCTCTTCGACAACAACCAGAGCTCAGCCTGGGTCTAATTGGTATCATTTGAATCCTTGCAATCTCCTCCAGCTCGGTGTAGCCCTCATATATCCTTCAGGATGGTCGTTCACTTGTAGCAACAGTGAATTTAATGCCTCATATCAGGATCGATGAGAGAAATTGTCAACTAGAATCAATTAGAATCCACTGCAACCTCTCTTGGTCAATAAAAAGAAGTTCCTACACCACTCCTACTCGACCTTCTGGATCCAAACCCCGGCCATTGTTTCGTTGACCTGCATGGAAACCTTGATAAGCGATTGCGTATACTTATCTAAGCGAAATGAAATTTCATGTACATCTGGCACGTGACACAAGACTGAGAATATAATGTATCTGAGAGCACTTCATACTCACCCACTGGGAAAACTCGATAGAACCCCCTCACAACATTTCGTAGTGGCTGCTTAGATCACATGATATGCCGACGAACATATTGGATGGAGCCTAACCATGAGTTTAAGGCGTCGACATTAATTAGCAATCAGAGTAATACCAGCAGGAACCCACTAGCTGTTCTTTCGCTCAACTTGAGCCGGTCTCTTTTCAAACTCCTGCCACAACCAATGCTACCTCCCGAACTCATCGACAACCTGGCAGACTACTGCTCCTTGGGCTCTTTCTACTCTCTCAGCCAAACGTCCACAGAGTGGAACACAGTCATCGACGACTGTGATTTCGAACGACAACTCATCAAAAGATGTCCGTGGTACGAGCTCAAGTACTCGCCCCGAAGCTGCTGGAAACAGTGTGCAAAGACCTACATTCTACGGAACCCGCAGGACTGTGATTTGGTCGATGATTTCAAGTCGTTGAGGATCCAGCCCAAATGGTCTGTGCCGACATCATGGTCTGATTGCGTGTACCCTATCCACAAGGATAAGAGACTCCCGCAAGACTTTCACTGTCTCAAGACACCGACTCGCAAACAGTCAAAGTTCCGCATCCATAACCAGGGAGTCAGCTTCGGCAAGTACTATGTTAACCTGAGTGAGTCGGAGGAAGCCTCTTCTGTCCCTGAAGACAATGTTGCTGGAAATGGAGCTGGTCTCATGATAAACATTCCGGAATACTCAAACTCGCATGAGACAATGTACACTGCCTCAGGACCCATGGTACAGGCTGTGGTCTTCTTCAACGGCCAGAAGAGCTTGCTGGTGTACAAGTACCAGGGAGATGAGCAGCAGGCAGAAATTGATATCAGTGAACTTGTGAACCTCACTGAACAGCGGGCTTTGCTGTACGTTTCCTTTCGAAACATATTTCTGGTCTCAAAGGTCTCTTCGGAAGAGATCAAGATGTTTATGGTGAGCAACCATGAGTTGAGACTCGTCAACACACAGAAGAGAAGATACATTCCTACAGGTATAGTATGCTATGACGGAATCGTGTCTGAGATCCACTTTTGTGCTCTTCTCGGTGGAATTGAGGTTGTTGAAATGGGGTCTGGAGAAGCCGATCCCAGCACTCCGTTCAACCGAATGAAGACTGTGATTCAGGACTCGGTGCATAGCCGCTACGCTGTTCTATACAAGCAGACCGGGCTTATTTGTGGGATCCTGGATCTGGAAAAGAAGCAAAAGATGGACTTTTTCCTGCGCTCGAGCCTGGAAGAAGACTGGGCACATGGTCATCTGGTCATGGCAGGAGTGTCCAAGGGCGAGGTTGGATTGTGGGCATTCAGCCACGCTTTCATCAAGAGAGAGCTGGAGAAAGTTTCTCTGGAAAATATTTAGATCTGAATAACTGTACCAAAAACGTGTGCTTGTAGCAAGTCTGAGAGTCTCTAGAATCTCCCGTTGTCTGCAGCACAGCCACATTGCTCATGACTGAGTCAGACAGTCTACAACTTACATGAAGCGGTGCCAAGTCCAAAAATATGAGTAACAGTGTACTAATATGAACTAGCAGCTAGACAATGCCCCACATGGTGATCCTTGCAGATGTTTCAGAGAGACAGATCACCACTGAGATCGACTTTGGAAAAACTACAAGTAGCCGAGTGGGGGTTTCTGAAAACAAACAAGTAGTACAGACACGTCGGCCATTCCAGCCAGGCTATTGTCTCAATTTTGTGTCATCTATGGTGTCCTTTTCAAAAAATTCAACCAATTCATCCCCCTCTTCAACCCCATCTCATCGTTGTCATGCACCTTATGCACCTGTAACTGAGTTAAATCCATGACTAAAATATTGATATGATCGTTTCAAAAGGGTCAATATTGGTCCCATATACAATGTAGTAGTATCATTGTGTTTGTACAGCTCTCAGTATCTCCTTTATCTACTTCAATTCTTGATTCCGCCTATACCACCTCCACTGAAATGAACCGCTCTTCCTCCCCAATAACTTCAGTCAAACTCAATTTCGAATCTAGTCCCTGACTTGTTGCTCCGTAACCATTTACTAACACTTGTGTCAGCGACCGCTTCTAGAAAGTGGAGATCGAGACCCCAAAAAATATACGTATATATATCCCCCCATGAACGCCTTCAATCCACACCAACCACCACCACTACAACAACAACAATGCCTGCCCCTGCTACCTACGCTACTGGTCTAACCCCCCTCCCCACCCCCGTGCCCAAGGTGTCTAAGAACATCATGGACCGATTTTCTCTCAAGGGAAAGGTCGCGTCCATCACCGGCTCTTCTTCTGGAATCGGGTTTGCTGTCGCTGAGGCCTTTGCGCAGGCTGGTGCCGATGTGGCCATCTGGTACAACTCCAAGCCCTCCGATGCCAAGGCAGAGTACCTGTCCAAGACGTACGGAGTCCGCTCCAAGGCCTACAAGTGCGCCGTCACCGACGCCAAGCAGGTCGAAACCACGGTCCAGACCATCGAAAAGGACTTTGGCAAGATTGACATCTTCATCGCCAACGCCGGAATCCCCTGGACTGCGGGTCCCATGATCGACGTGCCCGACAACCAGGAGTGGGACAAGGTGGTCGATCTCGATCTCAACGGAGCCTACTACTGCGCCAAGTACGCCGGCCAGATCTTCAAGAAACAGGGCCACGGATCGTTCATCTTCACGGCCTCCATGTCTGGCCACATTGTCAACATCCCCCAGATGCAGGCCTGCTACAACGCTGCCAAGTGTGCCGTGCTTCACCTGTCTCGATCTCTGGCGGTGGAGTGGGCCGGGTTCGCCCGATGCAACACCGTGTCGCCCGGATACATGGCTACCGAGATCTCCGACTTCATCCCCAAGGAGACCAAGGAGAAGTGGTGGCAGCTCATTCCCATGGGCCGAGAGGGAGACCCCTCCGAGCTCGCAGGTGCCTATCTGTACCTGGCTTCCGATGCCTCCACCTACACCACTGGAGCCGACATTCTCGTTGATGGTGGCTACTGCTGTCCTTAAACCGGGAGGGGGTCTTTCTGATATGTTTGATCACTCTATAATAATCTATAAATAAGTAAGTAAGGCGTGGTTAGTTTCTCTAGAAGTCCAACTCAAACTTGTCGGCGTACTCTCGAAGCTGCGCAAAGGTGACGTTGGTGCCTCCGCACACAATCACAATCACCGCGTCTTCGGGTCCAAGGCCAGGCACAATATCCTTGAGAGTGCCGTTGTAGATGGGAGCCAGAGCGGTTCCGCAAGCAGCCTCGACAAGCACCTTGTGGTCGGCCACAAACTCGAGACAAGAGGCTGCGGCCTCTCGATCAGTCATCTTGACAGCGGTGGTGGGATGCTTCTTGGCCCAAGCGATAGTCTCTCGAGTCACGTTCTGAGTGGCCAGCGAAGTAGCAATGGTCAGGGGTCGCTCGAGACAGACCTGAGAGCCGGTGGCCAGGGAGTCAAACAGGGTGGAACAGCCCTCGGTCTCGACGGCAACCAGAGGAATGTTCTGCCACTGCGGCTTTCCAGAGTTCTCGAAGCCAGTGCAGATGCCGTTGAACAGGCCTCCGCCTCCTACTGAGCACACAACTGCAGCAGGGTTGTAGTCAGGGAACAGAGTCTCGGCCTGGAACACCAGCTCTTCGGCGACAGTGGCGTTTCCAGCCCACACAAGAGGGTCGTTGTAGGGATGGCAGTAGACGGGCTTCTCCAGCGACAGGTCGCAGGCGGGGATGAGCACCTCCTTGAGGTACTTGTCCGCATCAGCAATGTACTGGCCGTAAGGGATGACTCGAGCGCCGGTCTTTTCGATTCTCTTGATCATGCCCGCAGGAGTCGAGAGAGGGACACAGACGGTGCACAGCTGGTTGTACTTCTTGGCGGCGTAGGCGGTTGCACAGCCAGCGTTGCCTCCCGAAGACGAGAAGAAGTGGAGCTTGGTTGTGTTTGTGTCGGTGGTAGCGTCCTCGGTGTTTCCGTAGTGGGTCTGGACGTGCTTGTACACCAGGTGACCGAGTCCTCGCGACTTGAACGAGCCGGAGGGCTGTGTGGTTTCGTACTTGAGGAGCACCTTACATCCTGCGAGCTGAGAGAGGTACAGCGACTCGATGAGCGGAGTCTGGATGTATGGAAGGATAGTCTTGGGGATGGGGGATGCTGCGGGGGTGGGTGGGGAGGGAGGAGTAGAGGTGGTCATTGTGTGCTCTTGTGTGCTCACGGAAGAACTCGTGGAGATGAAAGAAGAGTGGTTTCTTGTGCTTCAGAAACGACAAGCCAAGAGTTGTTTGCTTTAAAAAAGACCCTTGGTCAGGTGAGAGATAACAGTTAAGAGATAAGGATATAAAAAGACTGAGATGATGACGGACTTCTAATTTCGGGGTACACTGTAGTATAGTGCACACAGCGTTGAGGCAGAAAGCAGAAGAGACAGTGACAGTCGGGCGGGTGTTATTAATATTCCTTTTGGGGACGACGCGTTGTTATCTTATCGCAAAAAACAGATTTAGGCCGGTTTGTGTTTGTTGTGTATGTTCACAGTTGAGTGTGAGGAGGGTTGATTGTGTATCTTGTATCGTAGTGTGGAATGTTATGGCCCCTCGTGGCCCATATATATTTACACCACCTGACCCGGTTACAATCTCCGCAAGTGTATACGGCAACTTGAACATTGTTGTATTGCTCCTCTACTAAGAGAGCCGTTAGACTCAGTGAATCACCGTGTAGCGGCATAAAGGAAATAAGCTTTAATGGTTAGTATACTGTTGATAGCCGTTCCAGAGGGGGTGGATTTAACGGGCTGTTGTAGTCATTTTATGGGAACAAAAATTTACCAGTATTTTGGTAAGGCTATTATCAGCTACCTTGAGAATTTTCAGGTCCCTCAGGGCACCCCCTCATCTTCTTTGAGACACACACCCATCTGGAGCCTCTCCAAACCCTATGCCGCTTGTTCCTATTTTCTGCCGTTCACTGAGTAAAATGGCTCCCAAAATCAAGGCCAAAATGTGGGGTTAATGCGTCCAATACATTCGAGTGCCGTTCCAATGCACCTGGCGGAAAAATGTCCCTATATCGACTGAGGGGGGGGTGTAGGGGGTTTTTGTGGTATTTCCTTCTAGTGTTTCCCGGTGTCGTCACGTCACATTGCTACGTACCTTCATTGCAACACACCACACATGCTATTTTCCACCACCATGCTCTGACCCGGTTATTACGTTGTTGCCTTATCCTCATCCCTATCCGAAAGCTTATAAAAATACCACCTCGATTACCGCAGTGATGGTGAGGCAGTGTATAGAGAACAGCAGCACAACTATCGTATGTACTCGTACTGTCACTTGATAAAACACCCACATGATCAAATCACCTGTAGCAACATGACCAACATGTAATTATCACTATAATAGCCCATATCACCTGATTGTAACCCCTAAAGATGGTGTGTCGCCTTCTCTTGCTCTTAGAGAATACTCCGTAGCTAGAATGCACCCCACAATGCTCCAAACACGTTGAGTGACAGTTCCACTCGCACCCCCACTTGCCGGTTCTGCCGATTCGTGCGGCTCGTTAATTGTACACATACCAGTGCACCCAACAGGATCGTGATGTGTCGGACTCCTTGCTCCTCCTGAAACCTCCACCACCCGCCATCCCCGCCCGACGCTTCCAGCTCCTCAAATAGGCACTCTTTCCACGCTTAAACACGAAATCGGAGGCCGCAGATCCATCGCTCCTCCCAATATCCAATTCACGCCGTTTGCTCCTGCTCTTAGCACCAACCCTATTTGGCTGTAACCGGGTACACCATGTGGACTGAGTAAGCAGGGCCAAACAGGTGGAGAAGGAGTAAGCACCTATATCGGATAGCAGGCAGTGTCTTATATACAGTATCATAAATATCCATTAGTTATGTTAAAGATCTGGTCATCGCCAGACCCGTCTAATCATCGTCAGGCTCCTCGAGGTACTCAGCACCAGTACCAACAAAAGCTCGGTCCATATACACCTCCCACAACCGGTCCGACTTTGACTTCTTCTCCACCTCGAGATCCAGATCTTGGAAATCCTTGCCCAAAGTGCGCGCAAGCTTGACCCAGTTGCGCACAGTCAGATGCTCAAAGTTGTAAGGAGCATCGCCGGTGGTGTACTCCACAACGTACTCGAAATTGGAAGAGCCAGTCTTCTTGTACTCCTTGTTGAACTGAGTGATGTTGGCGTAGTATTGAGTGTATCCCGTCGGAGTAAACAGCTGGGGAATGTAGGCAGGTCCAGGATCAAGGCCCTTGGGGAACTTTGGAGGCATGCTCTTGTCTCTCTTTCCCTTCTTGCCCTTCTTTCCCTTCTTCTTCTTGCCCTTCTTGCCCTTCTTGCCCTTATGCTTCTTGCCCTTCTTTCTCTCGGCATCCAAATCTGAATCAGAGTCTCCAGTCTCGGGCTCTGTCGTGGTGGTCACGGCAGAGGACTTCCAGAACTTGAGACCTCCAAAGAAAGAAGCCAGGGCGCCAGTCTCAGGCTTGATATCAGCAATATCCTCCCTGGTAGCCTCCTCGACCATCATGTCAACATCCTCTTCGCTTTCGTATTCATAGTCATAATCGTCGTCATCGTTCTCCTCCTCAACAACATCACCGTTAGCATCAAACCATTCAATCTCGATATCTTCCATGACATCTTGAGCATAGTCTCGCTCAAACTCTTCGAGAACCTCAGACCAAGCTCGGAAAGAAGGAGGAGGAGGGTGGGGAGGGTTCCCGATATCTTCGCCCAGACCAGTGGTGTTGTACTCCCACACTCGCAGAGAAGGGTAGTAATTGGGAATGACGGAAGGAGAAACGTGGGCAATGGCGAAATTGCTGGCGTGCTCATCGTGCCACTTTTTGGGCCCAGGGATCTCGCTGTAGTCCTCTCGCACAGTCTCAATGTAGTTTCGCTTGTAGATGGATCCAAAGGTATGGACGGGGTGGGAAGCCGAGATGGAAACATCAAGGAAGTCGGTAACGTGACTCCTGTATCCAAGACCGGGGATGCCCAGATCCTGGCTCTGGGCCTTTTCAATCTTCTTGGGATCCATGACCACAAAATGGTCAATGTTCATGTGTCCAAACACGGAGCCCACAATGATGTCTCGGTACTCGGTGAGCCAGTATGCCAACTTGAGGTGGCACGACTCCTCGTAGTTCTTCTCCACGGGAGGCACGTGACCACTGAGCCACACCTTCATTCCTCTTTGTCGCATCTCTTCCAGAACAACTCCCAGCCAAACCAGGTGCTTGTAGCCGGGATCTGTCTTGTCGTCACAGCCGTCGCTCATGGGGTTAGCTTTGTAGAAATACAGGGTGTTGAGCGAGATGACGGCCAGTTTGCCGGTGATGACTTCCTGGAAGTAGTAGGATCCTCGGGAGAAAATGTGTTGCTGGGCCTCGGGCACAAACTCGCTCCAGATCTGCAGCATTCGTCGAGACTGGAAAGACGGGCCAGGCAGATACAGGTTGTGTGGGAAGACGTCGTTGTTGCCCAGCGACGGAATGATGGGGATGACTAGAGGATGCTGGGGGTCTCCGCCTCCGTTGTGTCCCTCTCCATCTCGAGTCTCGTTGTACCGGAAGAGGTCGTGGAACTTTTGCGAGACAATCTGGTTGTATCCAAAAATGTCCTGCTCCAGTCGAGGGTATCGGTTATCGTTGTCGTGTCGCACGTTGTCGCCGGTCCAGATGATGAAATCGATTTCGTCTCGAATGTTCTGGTCGATCCAGTCAAACGTAGCGTTCATCAGACTGACAGGCCCGTCACAGGAAGACAGAGGAAGACCGTAGTAGCCGGCTTTGGGCATCTTTTCGTGTTCTTTGTCCTTGTGGTGGCCGTGCTTCTTCTTGCCGCCGGCCTTGGCTCGGAACCACGACAGTTCAGCATCTTCGTCGTCGGCGTAGTCGCTGTCCTTGTGGTCTGGGTCCAAATGGCACTTGTCGTCTGCCACGGCTCCCACATGAAAGTAAGGGTCCGGGTGGATGTCTGTAATGTGGAGGAACTTGCCGCGGATCTTGCGCTGGCCCGGTTCCGAGTCGTCGGTGCTGGCCACAAACTGTCCTTCGGCGTTCTTAGCAAACACCACCTGGCCAGACTGAGCCACTGCCAGAGAGGCCAGCGAGGCCCACAGGGTCAGGGTCTTGGGGAGCATGTTTGAGGGTTATGCTGCGTCGGGTTTCGTGAGTAGTGTCGTCTATCGGGGCTGGACGTCTCGTCTATGTGTCGGGTGGGGTTGTTTTTGGGTTGTTTTCGGACCGGATAGCGCGGTGTAAAGGGCCTCTGTTGCACGGTAGCGTCGAGATGCCTAATGCCTGAAAATATGCACCCGATTGAGCAGATGGCGCATTAGAGTTGTTTGGGTGAGAGCTTGAGTGAGTGGGGCGACGTTGTGTAGAGGGGTGAGTAGAGGTGAAAAGCAAGCGCGGAGGTGTATTCTCGAGGGGTTTTGGGTCACCATTACTGTGTCACTTTTTTCACGTTTGTTTGGCCTGTTTAACATGCTCAAGATTAGTCCCTCAACTTCCACTCATCTCTAACGATAAGGTGTGCAAGTTAGTATTAAGACATTCCGTGTATTGTCACAAGCATAATACCTCGCGGCTGTCTATAAGTTTCACCCTTTAGTGAGTAACAAGGAGAAACGTGAGACCAACAACGGTTTTTGTAAATCTATTTCGTTCTGGCCTGAATCCGACTGGCCACGCTCGCTTAATAATTGAGTTTCATATTTCTCAAGTGATCATGTCGTGCGTGCGACAAGACATGCTCATTCCGGTCCCTCGGAATTTTGGCACAAGGTTCCAACGGCTGGATTCCAGAACAACAAACAGTTGGATAACGAGACACACAGAGTTGGAGGTGGCAGCTAAAGTACAGTACCGATTTGTGACTCGTAGTCTGTTCAAGTACCACCCGGTGGAGGATTTGAAGAGTAAACCTGGAATGCTACATTCTTGCGCAAAAAGCACTTCGGGATGAGTAAGCCGTATTGATACTCCGAGAGTCCAGTTATGAGAATGTTACGATGAACCAGGGTAGCTATAAGTACTTCATCTGGTCCCAGTGGACAAGTGCCATTTGTTACCGCACTCCTACATGTACCAAGTAAACCACCTCTCTCATGGTCACAAACTTCACTCTCTTCGGTGGGTTACGATACCCTTCCCATGAAGCTGAAATGTCCAAATATTATGTAATCTGCAGCCAATAAAAACGATTCGAAAACACAGCCTCCGATCAACAGGTCACCCGACTACCCTCCATTTCTCTCGGGTGGCAAATTCGCCTCCAAACATGCCCTTCATCTACACCCTTCCATCACCAAGGAGCATTAGTAATAGTGGTGATAATTAAAGTTACCCTGTCATGCATCATGCACAAAAAAATCCCAGCGGGTCCGAAGACAAGTTCGGTAGTTTGATTCCTCGGCCATCACACAATGAGCACCAAACGAAAATCGGCCGTCAAGGAGGAAGTCCGCAACGCCAAGGCCGCCTCTTCGGACGCCGCCTTCAACGAGCTTTTCGAGCCCAACTACAGAGGCAAGGGCTGGACCGACGAAATCTCCACCGCCGAAGACAAGTGGAATCTGCTGCCGGCCTTCCTCAAGGTCAAGGGTCTGGTCAAGCAGCATCTCGACTCGTTCAACTACTTTGTCGATGTGGATCTCAAGAAAATTCTCGCCGCCAACCAGATGGTGCTGTCGGACGTGGATCCCGAGTTCTATCTCAAGTACAAGGACATTCGGGTGGGAACGCCTGGTCTCAAGTTTGACGACAAGGGCGATGACAATGCCATCTTCCCCCAGGAGTGCCGACTGCGAGACATGACCTACGCCGCGCCCATCTACGTCGACATTGAGTACACAAAGGAGCGGAAGATTGTCATTCAAAGAAACCTGGAGATTGGAAAGATGCCCATCATGCTGCGGTCGTCCAAGTGCCATTTGCAGGACCAGTCGGAAGAGAAGATGGCCGACATGGGAGAGTGTCCGCTGGACCCCGGAGGATACTTCATTGTCAACGGAACGGAAAAGGTGATTCTGGTTCAGGAGCAGCTGAGCAAGAACCGAATCATTGTGGAGGCGGACGAAAAGAAAGGCGTGGTCCAGGCTTCGGTCACCTCGTCCACGCACGAGCGACGGTCGAAGACCTATGTGCTCACCAAAAACGACAAAATCTACCTGAAAAACAACTCCATTGTCGAGGACATCCCCATCGTGCTGATTCTCAAGGCTGCAGGCCTGGTCACCGATCTGGAAATCATGCAGGCTGTCGCCGGCCAGAACCCCGTCTACCAGGAGATGTTTGCCGTCAACTTCGAGGAGTGCACCAAGCTGGGCGTCTTCACACAGAGACAGGCTCTGGAGTACCTGGGTAGCAAGGTCAAGACTTCGCGACGATCCAACGTCAAGCTGACCCACTACCAGGAGGGTCTGGAGGCCGTCGCCACCTCCATCATTGCTCACATTTCCATCAACAACATGGACTTCACCGAAAAGGCGCTGTACATTGCCGTCATGACCCGGCGAGTGATCATGGCCATGGCCGACCCCAAGATGATCGACGATAGAGATTACGTGGGTAACAAGCGTCTGGAGTTGGCTGGTCAGCTGCTGTCGCTGCTGTTTGAAGATTTGTTCAAGAAGTTCAACAGTGACTTCAAGGCCAACATCGACAAGATTCTCAAGCGGCCCAACCGTGCATCCATGTTCGACGCTCTGCTCAACCTGGAAACCCACCGAGGAAGCATCACAAGTGGTATGAACCGAGCCATCTCCACCGGTAACTGGTCGCTGAAGCGTTTCAAGATGGAGAGAGCAGGTGTCACCCACGTTCTGTCGCGTCTCTCCTATATTTCTGCCCTGGGTATGATGACCCGAATCTCGTCGCAGTTTGAAAAGTCCCGAAAGGTCTCTGGACCCCGAGCCCTGCAGCCCTCGCAGTTTGGTATGCTGTGTACCTCCGATACTCCCGAAGGTGAGGCTTGTGGTCTAGTCAAGAACTTGGCACTCATGACCCATATCACCACCGACGATGAAGAGGCCCCCGTGCGTAACCTCTGTTACCTGCTTGGTGCCGAAAACATCTCTGTGATTGGTGGAGCCGAGCTGCATGCCGAGGGTTCCTTCGGAGTCTACCTCAACGGTACTCTGATTGGTATCACCAAGTTCCCCACCAAGTTTGTCTCGTCTTTCCGACAGTTCCGACGAACTGGTAAGGTCTCCGAGTTCATCTCCATCTACATCAACAGACACCATGCTGCTGTCCACATTGCCACCGATGGTGGTCGAATTTGCCGACCTCTGATCATTGTGGAGAACGAGCAACCCCGAGTGCAGGTGGAGCATCTCAAGAAGCTCCGGGATGGCGAAATGACCTTTGACGACTTCCTCAAACAGGGTCTGGTCGAGTACCTCGATGTCAACGAGGAGAACGACTCGTTCATTGCCCTATACGAGAAGAACATCAACGCCGAGACCACGCATTTGGAAATCGAGCCCTTCACTGTTCTGGGAGCGGTGGCCGGCCTCATTCCCTACCCCCACCACAACCAGTCGCCCCGAAACACCTACCAGTGTGCCATGGGTAAGCAGGCCATTGGAGCTATTGCATACAACCAGCTCAACCGAATCGATACCCTGCTCTACCTCATGGTGTACCCTCAGCAGCCCATGGTCAAGACTCGAACCATCGAGCTGATTGACTACGACAAGCTTCCTGCCGGCCAGAACGCCACCGTGGCTGTCATGTCTTACTCCGGTTACGATATTGAAGATGCCCTGGTGCTCAACAAGTCTTCGATCGATCGGGGTTTCGGTCGATGTCAGGTTCTCAAGAAGAACACCACGGTTCTCAAGCGGTATGCTGGATCCGATGCTACCGACAGGCTGGAGGGTGTCAAGATGGAGCGACGAAAGTGTGCCTGGGACCCCAACAGCTTCGAGGAGGTGGTCACCGAGCAGCACGAGGTTCTGGGGCCTGATGGTCTTGGAGAGGTTGGAAAGCCCGTCAAGAACTCCCAGGTCTATGTCAACAGATCTATTCCGGTCAACAACAGTGACTCTCTGCTCAACCAGTCCACTTCTGCCAACACAGATTACCGAGAGGCTCCCGTCACATACCGGGGACCCGAGCCCAGTGTCATTGACAAGGTCATGGTGTCTGTGACCGACAAGGAGCTTTACCTCATCAAGGTGCTGCTTCGACAGACGCGACGACCCGAGCTGGGAGACAAGTTCTCGTCTCGTCACGGACAGAAGGGTGTGTGTGGTATCATTGTCAACCAGGAAGACATGCCCTTCAGTGATAGCGGAGTGTGTCCCGACATTATCATGAACCCCCACGGTTTCCCCTCTCGAATGACGGTTGGAAAGATGATTGAGCTCATCTCAGGCAAGGCTGGTGTGTTGGATGGATCTCTGCAGTACGGAACCTGTTTCGGCGGTAGTAAGCTCGAAGACATGTCCAAGATTCTGGTCGACCACGGCTACTCGTACTCCGGAAAGGACATGCTGTACTCCGGCACTTCTGGAGAGTGTCTGCAGGCCTACATTTTCTTTGGCCCCATCTACTACCAGAAGCTCAAGCATATGGTCATGGACAAGATGCATGCTCGGCCCCGAGGTCCTCGAGCGGTTCTCACTCGACAGCCCACCGAAGGTCGATCTCGAGATGGTGGTCTGCGTCTGGGAGAAATGGAGCGAGATTGTGTGATTGCTTACGGAGCCAGTCAGCTGCTTCTGGAGCGACTCATGTACTCGTCGGACGCGTTTGAGGCCGACGTGTGCCAAAAGTGTGGTCTTCTGGGCTACCAGGGCTGGTGCAACTCTTGCCAGACCACGGCGCACGTGGTGAAGATGACTCTTCCCTACGCCGCCAAGCTGCTTTTCCAGGAGCTGGTTTCCATGAACATTGCTCCTCGTCTCAAGCTCAAGGAGGTTTTCTAGATAGATTAACTAAATTAATATACGCATTTATATCACAGTAATTACAGGGGGATCAGAAAAAGTTCTAATTAAGCTAACTAATTAATACACACGTATTGAAACTAAACAAACAAACAAACGCCAGATTTCGTATCGTAAAACCATACCCAACCAACTTAAGCCTTGACAGCCTTAGGCTTAGCAGCAGCCTTGGGCTTGGTCACCTTGGAGGCAGTCTTCTTGACGGCGGTCTTAGGGGCAGCAGCCTTCTTGGGAGCAGCAGCCTTCTTAGCAGGAGCAGCCTTGGTGGCAGCGGCCTTCTTGGGGGCAGCGGCCTTCTTAGCAGCGGGAGCAGCCTTGGGGGCAGCAGCGGCCTTCTTAGGGGCAGCGGCCTTCTTGGGGGCAGCCTTGGTGGTGGCAGCCTTCTTAGCAGGGGCGGCCTTGGCGGCAGGAGCCTTCTTGGTGGCAGCGGCGGTGGTGGTGGAAGCCTTCTTGGCAGCGGGGGCCTTCTTGACAGCGGCAGGCTTCTTGGTGGTAGCAGCCTTCTTAGCGGCGGGCTTCTTAGCAGCGGGCTTCTTCTCGGCCTGCTTCTTGTTCAGCTTGACGGTTCCGGAGGGTCCCTTGGGCTGAATGAAGTCGCCACTGGCAACACATCGTCGCAGAGCCTGGTTGAAAAGCACGTCAAAGTTGGTGGTGGTGACAACGAAGTTGCCGACAATGAACTTCTTGAGCGCGTGACGCGACGAGCCGTTTCGGTCCTTGAGCTGGATGATACCCTCCTTGATCATATCTGTGTTAGTATGGTGGCTTTCAATTGCGGGTCTAGCAATTGCTCTCCGGGTGTGGTGGGTTGGACACAAAACGCGCAGCGCGGAATGGTTTTGCGTAACGGAGGAAAAAGCGACGGCGTTTATTCACGCGTACTTACCCTTGTAAGGGGGATGGTTGGGGGTGGTGGCGGATTTCTTAGTGGCGGCCATTGGAGTGTCCGTGTGAGATGTGTATGTGAGCGTGAAGAGGTTGTGTTCGTGAAGAGAAGAGAAAAGAGGGAGCGGGGATTATTAGGACGCGGTCATGTGTTTACATATTGCACAAGGACTAACCGAACCTTAACAGGAAACCTTATGTAGCCCATGGAGCCAGTTAACATGAAAGAATGCATTAACGACGAAGCTTATCGCCCCCAATGCCATCAGCTAACTAAAAATGGGGGTTTAGCAGACTCCCATCTTGATGCAAAATGCCAAAAGCTGCAACACGACACAACCACGCTCTCGTAGCCCCCGTGCAAGCCCCAGAGACCGCTTGTTGGGATGCAAAATGAAGAGGTGCGTGTCGGGCACAATGTATTCCTACTAAATTTAAATGGCCAGCCCCTCCAGCAGCCGGTTCAGCTCGCCTTGGTCCAGCGGCCCATTTTTGACCGCCACCTCCACAGCCTTATCTAAAAAGTCGAGCTGCGCCGCATCCAGAAGAGCCTGCTTGCGCAGAAACTTGACCTGGCGCGGGACGGTGGACCCGGAAGACAAAAGTATGCCTGGCGTCGCTTGGGACATGGCCACCGTGACCGCCAGATGCAGCGCCAACGCGCTCTTGCCCTTGGCGGCAGCTGCGCCAACCTGCGTCGCGAGGTTGCGTAGCGTTTCGTGCTGGCGCTGCTTGACGCGTCCGTCGTGGTCCTCGACACGTACACACGCCCAAAGCGTGTCTATCTGGGCCGCCACCTTGCTCTCCAGCTTGGACATTTCCGAGTCCAGAGCAATCGAGTCCACACACGCAACGTTATCCTTAATCTGCGTCATGGCTCCGTCCACCAACTTTTTGCCCACCTTCTTGTCGGCCTGTAGCACGCCCTTGAGGCCCAGCAGATACGTCACCACCGTAACCACGGCCTCCTCGCACTCGTCGCGCACCAGAGCAATGGTCTTCTCCTTGGTGCCCGCCTGGATCTGAGACCGATAAATGGCCACATAAAGTTGAAGTAGTCTTTTGGGCAACTGGGGGAACTTGGCCGCCAACTTTTCGCTGATCAGACTGTCGGCAGGCACGGAAAAGACGTCGGAAATAACATGCTGGTCCACAAAGCCCTCGGCAGACTTTTCAGCAAGGTCCTGGACCGAATTGGCCTTCAAAATGGCAGCAGTCTCGGTCTTGGCCAGCTGCTGACAAAGATCGCCGGTGACGTATGTTTTAACGTTGGAATTGAGACTTCTCTCAACCACAAACTCCACAGTGGAGCCGTTTCGAATGGAATCACACACCTTGGACTTGGAAGCGGCCTTGACGAGTCCATCCACCAGTGTCTTGTTGTCCTCCAAAGACACCTCTCGACAAAAATCCACCTTTCCCACGTCAATGTAGCCCTGTTCGGCAACAGTGTTGAGTGCCTCACCCTTGCGTTTTTCCACCCATGCGTCGTTCACAATAATATCAGAAAGAGGGGTCAGATCCAGACCCATTTCCTGTGCCACCACCTCGAGCTTCTTTCGCAGCTCCTTCAGAGCTCCAGAAGACGCGTAACCAGTAGACTGCAATTGTTCCTTGACACTGTTCTGTGCGCCCTGGGCATGCGAATCGGGAATGAACTTGTCTCCACTGACTCGACCTTTTCCAGAGCTCTTGACCCACCGGGTAACAGTGTTGATGAACACCTTTCTAAGAGCCTCATCCTTTGATCCAGTCACTTCAGATAGCAAATCGGACAGAGGGATAACCTGTGTGGTGGTAGACAGTTTTTCCTCGGTCTCTTTCCGAGCCTGGGTCCATTTCTGCTGATCCAGAACAACTCCATCTTCCACCAAATACTGCTTGGAAGCAATAGAAGAAAGCAGTTTCCAGGACAGTTTGTTCTTGTGACAAAAGTCAAGAGAAGACACAAACAGAACCCCCTCCATATCCTTATCCAGCTGAGACAAGAGCTGCTCACACCAAGCCCTGGAGTAATAGTTGTAGCCGTCCTGGACCACTCCCTGGACTTGAGGAAGACAGAAATCCACAAAGGTCTGTGTAGTGGGAACATCGAGTCCAATCTTGGCCGACAATAGACCCACTGTGACGGGTTCCAACGACTCCTTCAGTTGCTGCTTGATCTCCTTGGCGATCTGTTCTCGGGTAGAAATGCTGGTTCCGGTGACATAGAACTCCTGATCTGGCGAGGAGGTCAGCACTCCGGTTGCCGTAAGTAGCCGCAGGACATCCTGGCCCGAAATATCGAAGGGCGGCTCTTCCGCTTGTTTTTTGTTGAACAGATTCAAAAGTGCCATTTTGAAATTTGAAGAGATGAGTCGAATGCACCGTTAGGTTCATGTACCTCAATTGGCTCTCGGATATGGGTTAGGGGTGTGTTGGTGGTGATTATGTAAGCCGTGGGAAAAGGGGTCTAGTGCGAATTGCTAGTTGAGCACGGCTTGGTCTGGGCTCTCCAATTACATCTATCGTTATTCGGTTGGGCTTTGAGACCTCTGGGTTAGCTTACATAATCCCCGCTTATTATGATGAAACAAGACGTTCTAAAATTATACATGCTAATTTAGGTCCCTATAGAGAAGAGGGCGACGCGTTATTTTTGAATGGCGTAAACGTGTCAGGCTGCTAAACCCGAATACGGAACAAACAAAGAGCCCGGAAACATTTGTGCAGCTCGGCAAAAGCAAAAACACGTCAATGCGATACTTGTACATATATTATGAGCCCCTAACGTCACATACATTTTTGAGATGGAACCTTGTATGGTGTTTTGGTTTTAGGCTCGCTTGACAGGGTGGTAAGGCTGCAAGATCATAACAACATTACCAGTGCGGGTGTGCATAAACACGATAGCTACAATAGACGCTAATTTTGAATTCAACGTCAGGGGTGGGGGGGGGGGGGGGGGTCTAAATACAACTCTCTGGTGATGTCAATGAATGTTATTATTTTATTATTTTCTATTAGTTAGTGGCAAATCGCCTGGTATCAGTGAATGGATAGAAAAATGCAAAGGGCAGACTTACTGCTGACCAGTGAGGCCCTTGTGTCTTTTGAGGGTTCGAGCCTTGGCCTCGTTGAGATACTTGAGGATTCGAATGAAGAGGAAGGCCAGAGACCCAATGGCTCGGAACAGAGCCAGAGCGGCCACGGACCACAGAATGAACTTGAGGTAGTCGTTGGAGGCAGTCTCACTGGGAGCATACACCTCGGTGACCACCACCACCAGAATCATGTTGAGAGACATCCACACAAGCACCACTCGCGATCGAATGTCTCGGTAGTAGTCGTCGGTGACGGTGCTCATGGAGGGAGGAGACGACTCAATCACCTTGTTCTCCCGCAGGTTTCCAAGAGCCTCTTCGTAGCCCGAATCGATGTCGAGCTGCTCGGAGGGCATCTCAATTTCCACCACGTCCTGGCCAAAGTCCTTTTGAGCCACGGCAGATCCCAGATCGGGAGTCAGCTCGTTATCTCCCTTGGTACCCCAGGTAACATCATGGGTGTTGCAGAATGAGTAGACCTGGAGAGTGCAGATGGAGGAGGGCAGCAGCAGAATGTACTGGATGGAGCAGGTGAGAATGTGCCAGGGGTCCAGATAGAGGAAGGACATGATGGCATAGAGACCGTAGGTGGAGGCCAGCGACACGAAAATGTTGGTGAACACGTTGTTTCCGAGCGAAACGGTGTCTTCCAGAGTCAGGGTCTTGATGACAAAGTACAGACCCACTCCGGTCGAGTAAGCCGTGATCAATGCAAAGATCACCATACTTCCCAGAAACAGGTAGTGCGATCCCTGGGGTCGGTTACCCAGCGAAATCACAAACTGGGCAATGATGGTGGTGATGCAAAGGTACTTGAAGATGACGAACAGAACCAGACCTCCATTGTTGGAAATCACGGCCGAGTCGGGGCCCGAAATGGAGCCCGCGACGTAGTAGAAGGCCAGAAAGAAGTTGCCCAGAGAGAAAAAGGTGAACAAAAGCTGCAGAAACTGGTATGCAAACTCGACATGCAACAGACACTTTCGCCAGACGGAATGGTCAGTCTTCCAGATCTGGGTGAAGTGGGTCAGCGAGTAAATGGCGGCGAAAAGAGCACCGTTGAGCCATCGTCGTCGCTGCGACACAAACTCAGGCACGCTGTCAGGCACATCGGTCTCTCCAGTGGCAGAGGGCACGTACT
This sequence comes from Yarrowia divulgata, assembly GCA_900519045.1. NCBI lineage: Eukaryota > Fungi > Ascomycota > Dipodascomycetes > Dipodascales > Yarrowia > Yarrowia divulgata. The sequence continues at coordinate 1,962,417 of ULGQ01000005.1, forward strand.
TGAGCATCCACTTTTCGTTGAGTTTGGCCACCAGCTCCCAACACAGGATTCGATCTTCGGCGAGGTACATGTTGGAGGTGAACACGTCTGCGTCTCGACCATGCAGAGACTCTCCCTTGAAGTAGGAGTTGAGGGGCCCGGTTCCGTCGGGGTTGTTGCACAGAGCTCTGTATCTGTAGGCCGACAGAGCTCCGGGAAGCACGGAAATGTATCCAAACACGGACTCCAGGGGCTTGTCGAGAATGTTGGACATTTTGTACTCAAAGTTCTGCGAGGCCACCAGAGGGTTCAGAAGAGCCCGCCACTGCTTGCCCTTCATGGCCGTGATCTCTCCACAGGCTCCTCCAATGTTGGAGTCGGCGTCGAAGGCCTTCCACAGGTGGTACAGCGAGTCCTTGCCGGGCTTGGTTCCCACGTCCAGCAGAATGCACACGTTGGGCTGCAGCTGGGGGCAGAAGGCGTTGAACAGCCATCGATGCGAGTTGATTTTCTTGGCGTTCTTCTCCTTGAGACAGAACAGCAGCTGGACGGGCATGATGCCTCGCTCCGCTCCCTGGAACTTGAGATCCGAGTCCAGAGACACCTGGGTGGTGTACTCGTACAGATGAGCCTGCACGGGCTTTCCATTGACGGTCTGTTTGGCGATTCCGTCCTGGTAGACACCCATGGCGGCCAGACAGTCGAGAACTCGGGGGTGGATCTTGGTTCGACCGTCGGAAACGATCGTGACCACCACCTTTTTCCAGCCCTCCTTGCCCCAGACTCGCGACTTGTTTCGAGAACACAGATGCGCAATGTTCTTCATGACGGCATGCATGGTTCGGGTGAAGGCCACCTCGTCCTCGTTGTACATGGTGATACAGATGCACAGCTGGGATTCTCGCTCGTAGACGGCGGGTCTCAGAGTGAAGCCCTCATCGTTGAACTGGTCAGGAGTGGCGGTGCAGGCCGTGTATCGCATGTAGACAAACTCGTCGTTATCTCGTCGAGGAAGGAACGAGTACAGTTTGGTGGGCACGGGACAATCCAGAACCAGGTTACCTCGAACCAGCTTGACCTTCTTTCGAGCCATGGACTTGTGACGTCGAGGCTGGGCCTGGAGGGGAGCCTCGTACAGATGGGAGGCAACTGTGGCGACGGAATGGGCATCGGAGTCGTCCTCTTCGTCAAACTCGTCGGCCTCATGATCTCCATCGTCGAGGTACTTCATTCGGTAGCCGTTCTTTTCGTCGCCCTTTCGGAACTCCAATTCGTCGCCTTCGTCTTCGTCGTGGTCAATCATCGAGTCTCTTGACGAGGTGGCCGTGATTGAGGAAGATGTAGATTGAGAGGTGATGCTTCGCGACAGGGCGTACTGGTGGCCTCCGTAGCCATGGCTGGAATGTCCGCCGGAAGAAGTGGACATGACCGACTGTCGCAAATCGCTGGTGACGCTCATCTGAGACTGTCGCAGAGAATCGACTGTGGGGAACACGGGAGGCGGAGCCAGAACCGCGGAATCGTCGTCGTCGTCGTCAATCACAATGGAATCAAATTCGCTCACAGGAGTCTCTCGACGGGTCCATTCTGCTCGGGGGGTTCCTCGGGCGCCATGGGCACTGCCGTAGCGGGTAGGAGAGCCGTATCGAGTGGGAGAGTCGGCTCGAGGAGTGCCGTAGGGAGATCCATAGGCCGTTTGTCGTTCGGGAGATCGGGTAGGAGAGCCTGGGTTGGAGAAGGGATTGGCGTCGATATGAAGCGACTGCCGCTGGCTGACAAAGGCCGGCGACGGAGGCTCGGGAAGATCTCGAGGTTTGTTCGACATTTGCGATTCGTATAGTGCACTACAAAGAGGCGATATTTCTCTTATGTACCAACCTGCCGACGGAGCTGGGTCTACATGGTGTGGGTGTGCTGTATAGTGCGTGAAGAGTGTTTGTTTATACGCAACCTTGTTGTGGGGGGTGCGGTTGCCCCGGCAACGGCCCTTCTCGACACACACCACGCTCCCAATATTAGGGGTTATGCAAGATCTCTATTGTTTGCCGCATAAAATAATATCAAACACTCGCCAAATATAGAATATAGCAATGAGTGAGAAGGAGTTTGGATGACGGTTAGATGTTGACATGATGATGCAAAAATGTGACAGATGGGTACATACGTAGCCGGTGCAACAAATACTTGTACCAAGCCACTTCGAGACACCCTACTTGTACATCGCATACAGCACCCAACACACCAGGCACAACGGCCTAAACCCTGGACTCATGTGAGATATTATCTTGGCTGTGTTTATGCTGTACAAGTGTGGTAAACCTGTTTTCATTCGAGACCAACTACTGGTACAAGTACCACTAATTGTAGAGTCTTCTATACGAGACACAGGACTTGCCATGCTCGTCCATCTCCAGCTTACTAAGCAAAAACATATGTTTTGGCAAAAAAGAAGGTATTGCCATCACCCAGAATCGAACTGAGGTTTCCACGGCCACAACGTGGTGTACTAACCACTATACTATGATGGCGGATTTTTTGATTTTTAGAAATTGTTGCCACCACTATCGAAATAATGAAAAAATTCGCCCGAAACGCTCTGAAACGTATTCCATCGTGTTATAGCTCCCCCAGGCTATCGAAATCTACTTTTCTCATCTCCTAACGTCCTGATTCACGCTTCTGACAACGTACCTTATCGCCACACCTCAGCCTTCCCACCCAGATTTTCAAACTCAAACTTGGGGTCCATCATCCACCACCGACAGCACTTATCGAGAGGTATTAACCGCCACAAACCACACACTAATGGCTACCGTGGATTTTCTTTCCAAGGCGCTGGAAATCGTGCGCAAGGCCATTGAGGCCGACAACGCCAGCAAATACGAGGAGGCCCACGAACTCTACGTCAACGGCCTGGACTACTTCATCAAGGCAATCAAGTACGAGAAGAACCCCAAGTCCAAGGAGCTGCTGCGACAGCGAATCACAGAGTACTTTGCTCGGGCCGAGCAGCTCAAGGAACATCTCGACAAGCAAAAAAGCAAGCCTGCAGCCCAGGCGGCAAAACAGGGAGGAGGAGCCAATGGCGGCGGGGCCGGATCTGGGGACGACGACAATGATACCAAAAAGCTGCGGGGCGCTTTGGCGGGGGCCATTCTCAACGAAAAGCCCAACGTCAAGTGGGAGGATATTGCCGGTCTGGAGGCGGCCAAGCAGGCTCTGAAGGAGGCCGTCATCTTGCCCGTCAAGTTCCCTTATCTCTTCACGGGCAAGCGAAAGCCTCTGTCGGGTATTCTGCTGTACGGACCTCCCGGAACCGGTAAGTCGTATTTGGCCAAGGCCGTGGCCACGGAGGCCAACTCCACCTTCTTCTCGGTCTCTTCTTCCGATCTGGTGTCCAAGTGGATGGGTGAGTCCGAACGACTGGTGAAGCAATTGTTTGCCATGGCTCGAGAGAACAAGCCCAGTATCATTTTCATCGACGAGGTCGACGCTCTGTGTGGACCCCGAGGAGAGGGAGAAAGTGAGGCGTCACGACGAATCAAAACGGAGCTGCTGGTCCAGATGAACGGAGTGGGTAACGATGCCAGCGGAGTCCTTGTTCTGGGAGCCACTAACATTCCCTGGCAGTTGGATGCCGCCATTCGACGTCGATTCGAGCGACGAATCTACATTGCTCTGCCCGATGCCGAGGCCAGAGCCCGGATGTTTGAGATCAACGTTGGGAACACTCCCTGTGCACTGACCCAGAAGGATTTCCGAACTCTGGCCGAAATGACCGACGGATATTCGGGTCACGACGTGGCGGTGTCTGTTCGAGACGCCCTGATGCAGCCTATCCGAAAGATCCAGGAGGCGACACATTTCAAGCCCGTGGTGATCGATGGCCAAAACAGATACACCCCCTGTTCTCCCGGCGACCCCGAGGCCACCGAGCTCAACTGGATGGAGCTGGAGGACGGCACGGTGCTGGAGCCCGAGCTGACTCTCAAGGACTTCATCAAGGCCGTCAAGTCCACCCGGCCCACCGTCAACAACGAAGACATTACCCGACATGAGGACTTCACCAACGATTTCGGCCAGGAGGGCAATTAGCATCGCGGAGCAGCGAGTAACTAACGTTTGTCACGCATAATATTAAGTAGATTATAATGAGATGATATGACCAGATGTGGTTCTTGTATACAAGTCCGGAGTAGTTCATTATCAATGCTTCGTTACTTTATGTTCTATAGACATGTCTATTCATAGACCCTGTCAGGTGTTACAACTCTTCTCTCAGAGAAGGCTCGATTCGGGTGCAAATGTCGACGAACCGCTCGAGATACTGTTCTCGGGTCTTCTGGCCCGTCCAGAACATGCACCACTCACTGCCGGGGATCTTCAAGCTGCCCCGCGACCGATCAAAGTACCACTTGTTGACGGGATTGTCCTTTCGAGACCGCCACAGCAGCTCGTTGGGGAACTGCGACATGACCATGCCCTTGAAGACCACATCGGCTACTGACGACGAGCCTTGAGACCGTTTGAGAACGGCAAACTTGTCGAGGTAAGCCACCTGGTTGGGGTTGAGAGGCACGGCGTCTCCCAGCTTCTCGTACAGTGGCGGCGAGGGCAGAGGAATTCCCGCTGCGTAGGCTGCTGCTGCCTCGGCTGCTGCTCTGTCAGCGGCGTCTCGGTCCTCCTGGGCCTTGACTGGGTCGATATCTTCCCATGTGATGATTGCTGCTCCCTCGTAGTCTCCGGCAATGATGATGCCGGCGATCTTGCCGTTGACTCGGTTGAGGTAATGCTGTTTGTCGATTCGTCGTCCAAAGGAGTCTTCAATCAGATGCCACAGACGGTCCAGGTCGATGTTGCCCTTCTCGTGCTCCGTGATGAGGTTGAGACCCTTGTCAGACTTGAGAGTGATGACGGGCATACCTTCCCTGAGAAGAGTGGTTTCCAAAGTGGGGGTCTTCTTGAGCTCCACGGGCAGAGAAGGCGAAATCACAGGTCGGTCTGTGAGAACGTTGTAAATGATGGGGTTTCGTCCGACCGAAGGAATGGCTGCCACGGCAGGAGTGGTGATGAGACCGGAGGCTGTAGGCGGCAGAAGCTTGAGAGCTTTATGCATGGCCTTGAGGTTGGCAAGATGGACTTCTCGCTGGGCAGGAGGAATGAAGCCCATGTGCAGCTCGGCAGCAATATCCGACAGTTCCTGCTTGAGGTTGACGAACACGTGAGCTCCCGATCTCTCCACCGAAGGGATACCTCCGAGAGGGTCGACGAAGATGATTTTTTCCACCGACAGAATGTTGGCGGGCACCTCGGCCAGCTTTTGGGTCAGGAAATGCACCACGTCGTCGGCCATGACGAGTTTCTCTTCGGAGGTGACGTCATCGTACGCCAAGGGAGCCAGAACAGGCACCTTTCCGTGTGAAAGAGGATGCATGAGCATCTGGGGCATTGCTAGGCGCAGACCCTTTTTGTTGATGGAAAAAAGGCCCTCAATGGGCCGAGCTCCCACATCTGGGCTGGCCGCGTCGATGGCGTCCGAGATTTTGAACACCTTTTGCAAAATCAGCTTTTGGTAGTGTCTGAAGGGCTTGTTGTCGAGTTTGAGGAAGTCGTTTCGAGCCTTTCCGGCATCCACCACAACGATAGGCGAGACACCCAGACGCGACAAACGAGCAATGGTCTCTCCAATCTGAGCAATGAGATCGTCCTCAATGGACTTGATGTCTCTGATCTTGATGATGGCCACTCGAAGAGTGCCCTCCGAGTCGCCCAGCAGCCCGTCTGGAGTGTGTCCTGTCGCCACATCTTCATCTTCCTGGACATTCTTCTTATCCTGGTCCTTGCCGACTCCCAGCAATCGCTGGACCAGCCCTTCCTTCTTTTTCTGCAGCTCCACGCCCGTCAACGGCGCGTACCGCGAAATATACGTCTTGGCTTCTCGCTTGGTGGCGGCCGACTGGAGCACGGACAGAATGAGATCTTTGGCCTCATTGGACGACTTGGCGGCCGGCGGAATCCCGGTTTTCGCCGCCGTCTTGGACGAGTATGCGCGCCACCCGCGTGAAGCACAGGAGCTTGCCGTTATCCGCGACGATCTGAGCATGGTGAGGGTTATGATGAGTGCAGAGGTTGTTTTTTCCGACGATGTTGTGTGTATTTTCTCAGCACCTGTGCGTAGAGCTGCTTATTGCGGGGACATGCTATCTGCATGATTGAGTTTTCGGGGCGGTAAAAAGTGCTTTTCTAGGGGGGCTATTAGTGTAGGGGAGTGGTGGTTCTACTGGCATACAGATACGAGAGAAAGTAGTGACATCGTGCTGGTGATTATTCCGCCACTTTGGCCGTTGTCGAAATCTCTCATCCATAGACACTTTTCACGACCTCCCAGTCAGTCAATATATCTTCATATGCAGGTCGGGTCCGATCCTCCCGAACCGAAAAAGTCATATCGGAAAAAGTGGCTGCTGCGAGACGTGGGAATACAAGTACAGTACACGTGATGGAGGGTGATTAAGCGAAGTTTTTTCCGGTCACTGGCGAATATGAAGTGAATCTGAGCTGATGAGCTGATTATATAGATCCTCTGGTGCCCCCTACTGTTTCCATAGTCTCATATCCCGTCCCTCTGACTCACGGAAGTCTCCGAACTTAGGCCGACACGGCTGAATGGCGAGCTAAGTAAGCATAAGTGGTGAGGGGAGTTTGGTGTGGGTGTGAGTGGGTGTTACAGCAGCAGCTCATGAGATCCTTTTGGTTTATTCTTACGGGTACACCAGACTACAGTATGTACATCTCCACATATCGTTTCACAATAAATATCTATACAAGTGTATGTCTGATTTTTTTTAGAAACACCCCTTCTAATGGGCGAATCTGAAGTCCAGACGTCGGTTTCCTCGGTCCTTGGTGGTTCGCAAGTAGGCCACCTGCTCCTCTCTGCTCATGGCGGCCCACTTCCTGTCTCGGCTCTTGTTGACCGACACATAGTAAATCTTGACAAAAATGAGCAAGAAGATGCATGCAATGTTGATGGCGAAAAGCTGCGTGTTTCCTCGTGTGTAGAGCGGCTTGTCGTCGTTTCGGTAGATGTTGGCAGCCATGACGTTGCCGGCTTGCACACACATGTTGTACATGGCCGAGGCCACGGTTCGGGTCGACACAGTGTTGGAGTTTCGCGACGTCCAGGCAACGACAATGGCGTGGATGTAGGGGTAGCCGAGAAGCACTGTGGTGACGGCCCAGGTGCTCCAAATGTCGACCTGTGCACCGCTCCAGAATCTCAGAACCGCAATACACGGCAAGATCCATAGCGGTTGAGCCAGACAGACCAGAGCTCGTTCGTTGAACACCTCGGACATTTTGGTCACCAGCAGCAACATGCACAGCTCCAGAGCCAGGTAGGGGATGGTCAGCAAGTTAGTGTTGAAGGTGGAGAATCCAAGATGTCGCAGATTGAGGGTCATGTAGGAGGCGATGGGGGTAGGAGGAATGTACAGCATGATGCCAATGGCGTAGATGGGCCACAGGTGGTAGTCGCACAGACAGATCCACAGCTTCTTGGGGGTGATGGCGGCTCGGTTGTGCATATCGCCCTTGTAAGGGTCGTCTCGAAGAACTCGGTTGACCACAATCAGCTCTTCTCGGTCGGTGAACCAGCCCTTCTTTCGGAACCAGGTCTTGGTCTGGGCAGCAGAAGCAGGCATCTTGAAGTATGAGGCAACACCAATGCAGAAAGTGAGCAGACCCTCGACGAGAAACAGCCATCTCCATCCTTCCTGGATAGCGTTGGTTTTGATTCTCAGCAGTCCAAAGGCCAGCAGAGATGTGAGAATCTGGGTGAGAATGTAGGCGGCCCAGAAAAAGCCGAGACGGATAGGCAGCTCCTTGGAGGTGTAGAAGTAGGACAGCCAGAGCACAAGATCGGGAATGAAACCGCCCTCCAGAATACCCATGAGACATCGAAGAGCCAGGTAGGGTCCTCGGCCATTAACAGCCGCCTGGCAACAAGCAACAATACTCCACAGAACCATCTGAGTAGGCACCCATCTATCGGGACCTAGCTTCTTGGAGACCAGCTGGGAGGGGATTTCGGCACACATGAAGGACAGCAGGAAAATGGTCTGACCGTAGTTGTAATCGTTGGTGTTCATTCCGAGATCGTCGAGAATACCATCGGACAGAGCTTGGCCAATGTTACCTCGATCAATCTGCAGACCCGCAAACATGACACAGGCCCAGAAACAAACGTACCAGTCGAGTTTTCGCACCAGCTTCTGCTCCTCCTTGGTTTCCCATTCAAAGTCCGGCTTGAACAGGTGTCTGCATTCGTACTGGGCGTCTTCATAGAGCTCTTCGAAGTGCTCAGCAATCTTCCTGTTCTCAAAGATGTTTCGTCGGTTCTTGGTGTCTCTTCCAGCTCCGTTGTTGATCAGCAGCTCCTGGAGACGCTCTTCATCAAGCTCATCAATGGATCCTCCGTACTCGTGCACCGAACCGTTGAGAGGAGAACCTCCCTTGGCATCGTTGAAGTTGAACTCAGGACTGTCAGAAGGAGACGAAAGGTCCGAGTTGTCGACAGCGTCGTGTTTTTCGGACATGTTTGAATGTGTAGATGGAGTCAATTCAATGTACAACCGGTCCGACCGCCATCTTTATATACCCAGCATTGGGCTGTTTGATTTGTGGCTGTCCGCCACACAGCTTGAAGCCAATATGGGGCTGACTATTCGGGCTGACTTTACTCAGGCTGAGCTCCACTTTAGGTTGTCTTGACGGAGAGATGATGTGGAGGTGATGGGGGTTGTTGTACGATAGGGAAGAGCTGTATGCAGACATGCAGAGGGGACCATATTTTAGAAGGTGCCAAGACCCGAAATGAAAATTCCACGAGGACGGGGTTTCTTGGCAATCCCCACAATGCCCAGACTCACGATGCAACACTCCCTCCCCGATACACGTCCTTCGCCTCCACACTTTCATCGCGTGGCTTGAATTGCATCATGGAGCTTATCCGGCAAAGAGCTCGAAATGCCGGGATTGCGACATTGGGGCTAAAGGTGGTGGTGAGCGCGGCAAAAGAAGGCAAGCAACGACCAGGGCGCACGTGGGTGAAGTATTAAGAACTGTAGATCGATGTGGAAAAAATTGTTACTGCGTATGGGGTCGTTGCGTGTGCACAAACCAACAAAAACACCCTTCTATACCCCACGGCTTATCTGCATAGATAGTGCATGTGGGAATGTACATAACTCGACTCATCTTGGCAGTTGCAGTTGTATCCGTTTACGGCTGTTTCCGTCATCTTTTGTTCTTGTTCTCGTACTCTTGGCTGTCTTGGTACTTGCCAGTCTCAAATAATTACGTCCCGTAGCCACAGCCTTCAGTGAGCCACCGTGGCCAAGTGTGGATTCTTTACCTCCAAACCCTCTTTTAGCCACAGCACACCATCTGTAGATCCGAGTCAGGAGGTTTGGAGACACTGCGAAGGACGAATAACTCCGAAGGTGTAGCTTACCGTGCCTTACCGTGCATTTTTATGCGGTGTGTGTTGATTTACGCGAAGTGCAGCTCATTTGCGCCCTGATGATGTCAATCCGGGGATACGCAGAAACAAGCCACACAAGATTGACCAAGTGGTTTCCCCCCCAAGGACTGCTCTACTGGAAGACTAAAGATCCGCTAAAGGTAGAATTGGAAACCTGCTGTGGCTTCGTTTGTGGCTAACTGTGACGGATGTGGTCTTCAGGGAGGCTCGTAGTGGTGCTTGGGCATGAGCCACGATGTCGTCAAGACTGGTATGTACGGGCCATAACTTGGGTTTTTGTACCTGTGGGATCATACATGAGCTGCCCAAAGTGTCAGATACTCTGATGTTCAATCTTTCAAGTAATCAGGCAACATCTCTTCCACCAGCCGTGTTTCACAGTTGAGCACCAATGAGTGATTTCTCTCAACCCGTATGTGGGTAATAGACCCGCTCAAGACAATGCACTACACCTTATCGAGAGATGACCGATATATTACAAGTAGCGAACAAAGACCGGTAAGATCACGAGACGACGAAGAAACGAAGCAGCCAGCGGCTATTTATCGATGTGGCTTTGACAGATCTTGGCAGCAGCCCTTATAATAAACCACTTTTAACCGTGGAAGTTCAACAGCCCGGAACAATTGCCAAAGAAAGCATGTTGGCAAGCCACTTATAGGTTTTTAGAAGGACATAAAATGGTCTGAGACTTCTTAACCCGATACACTTGAGTGCTCCACGGAAAATCAATTTGAAAACGGTCTCCACTTTTGCCGATAATGACTTTCCGTTGTAGCAAGTCACACTCTCGTTATGCACACTTGTGACCAAAGCCACAGAGCAGGTGAAACGTTGAGACATCATCTTTCTCAACGAGACTACAGTAAGAGTACATACAGTAGCCAAATGTTCGTCTTCATCGGACGAATGATTCCGTAACAGCGCGGGTATGTATCACGCCACAGCTCAGTCACTACACTATCTCACACTTCGTCATACCAACCAAATCTATATTTTATCTACCTACTCTCTAAGTTCGAAGGCTCGCTTCTCCGAGTACGCAGCCTTGCCCTTCTTCTTGGACTTGCCAGTGTCAAAGCTCTTGGCACTCTTGAGATCTCGGCCCAGGTTATCGAGGTCCTTGACCTTGTAGAGACGCACCAGCCAGTTCTCGGTGGTGTAAGCCTCCTCCAGAGTGTTGAGCTCGATGGGGGTGGGAGGAATCCACTGGTTTCGAACTCGGTCGGGCTTGGCCTGGCCCTCGGCAAACCGGTAGTACGACATTTTGTACATGAGCGAGTTCTTCATGGCCTCGGACGCCTTGTCGTCGACCTTGTACTCGCCGGCAGGAGTGAAGTAGTTTCGCTCCTTGATCTCGTCGGGCCAGATGCCCTCGGCGATTCGCACCATCCACAGGAACTTGTTGATGTCGTCTCCGGAGTAGCCGAGATGGCCGCCAAAGATGACGAGAACATAGTCCACATCGTGCTGGCGCAGGATGGGGTAGGCCACCTCTTCGGAGGACGACATGGCCTTGCCAACAGTGGCAATGTGGGTGTTGTTCCACGTGTTGTTGTCCACCAGAGTGGTTCGGTCGGCCATACCGCCGATCTGGTAGCCGTAATCCCACCAGGACATGATTCGGGCGTCCTCGGGGGTGTTCATTCGAAGCCAGTAGTAGGCCTCTCGGTAGTCATCAATGAGATGCTGAGAGCCGTCGGGCATTCGCGAGGCCAGAACGACGGAGGGAGACGAGTAGGCGTTAGAAGTGACCCAAGTACAGTGGTAGACGAACATACCAAGGTAGAAGAGGAAAGAAATGAGAACGGCTCCCTTGGCAACGAGACCAAGAGTGAACTTGGCGGTCTTGTCGACGGTCTCGTCGTCCTCCAGTTCCTCGGTCTCGGCGACCTCCTCGGGCTTCACGTGACCAAGAGGCTGGTACTTGGGCACCAGAACGGTGTCGCCCTTGGTCTTGGTGGTGAAGTCACCGTAGACGTCCAGCAGGGTGGAAATGGCGATGGCGGCAGACACACAGATGACGGGGGTCAGAGTGAGCATGAGTCGCACCATGACTCCGGCAAAGTAAGAGCCAAGAATGGAGTACACAATGACGAAAATGTGCTCGTCTCGCAGCTCCTGGAAAATGAGGTAGACTCCGGCGGGGAAGAGCCAGATGAGCATCTGGGTGTCGAAGAAAAAGGCGGGCCAGGCGGTAGGCTGGTGCTCGGACACAGAGGCGATGATGGGAATGTGGATCTTGGCGTAGCCGGTGTCCCACAGAGAGTAGAATCGGCCGGTCCAGGGAGCAATGACTCCTGAGACGGTGAGACCAACGAGACCAGCAAAGGCAATGGAAATGAGGGCAACCAGAGACAGGCCGACGGTGTACTTGAACTGCTTGGGGGTGACCTGGCTCTTGATGTAGTTGGCGAAAGCGGCCAGCTGGACCAGTCCAAAGACTCCCAGGGCGGCCATGTGTTCCGAGGACCGGATGGGCAGGAAGCCCACAAACGGAATCTGCATGGACGCGAGTGTGCCCAGGGCGTACCACGTGCTGTAGGCCACGTAGATTCGGTCGTTGTACCGGCCCATGAGGATGAGCACAAACACGTGCAGGGGGATCATGTTGGTGATAAACACGTATCCTCCCCAGGCGGCGACCATGTAGAAGTAGAAGCCCGCACAGACGGCTCCCCAGAAGGCCGAGCCCATCTTGAGGGCCTTGATCCAGGTGTAGAAGGTGATCATGAGCAGGAAAATGGCAATTGCCTCGTTATCGTAGGATCCAGCCACAGATCGAGAAATGTAGCCGGGCGCAATACCAATGAAGGCAGCGGCCAGCAGACCGGCGCTCTGGTTCTTCATTTCGCTGGTGAACAGGTAGGTGGCGTAGGCCGTGAGACCCGAAAAGGCGGGGGCCATCATGACGCAGATGTTTCGAATGTCAATGGGCAGGGCCACCATTCGCAGCAGCTTGTGAATGACGCCGGAGGTGACCATGAGACCAGGGTAAAGGGTTCCTCCGGTGACTCGGCCCAGAGGGTACCATGTTTTGTCGTCGAACCAGTTGAGGAACTTGTAGTAGCTGTTGTTGACCAGGTACTTGGAGGCTCGGAAGTTGAACCAAGGGTCAAACTCGTGGATGATGGACTCGAACCGAATCACCGAAAACAGACGCGACGAGACCGCAGCGCCGGCAATCGTCAGCAGAATGCTCACCTTGAGCAGCAGGTTGATCGACTTGACCGTCGAGGCTGATAGCTGCATCTTGGTGGGTTTTTGTGGTGTGAGAGTTGTGCTGTACTTGTAGTTAAGAGCCGATGTTGGTGATCTTTCTCGACGTCATACTTCAAGGTACGTGTCCTGATTAGGGTTCAGATTATGTAACGTGGGAGGGATGTGGAGGGGAGTATTTAGGGTGAGTGGAAGGGGTTGGTCGCGATAAAAAAACGGATAAGACTGCATTAAAAGACGGTCTGTTTCGTCTGGTTCAATTTTCACACCAATTGAGTATCTGATGGGCCTGATAAAAGGGCTACTTTGGCTCTTATATTCTGGACACTGTGTGAAGTTACTGTGTGAAGTTAATATTGCTTGGAGTCTGTCTGGGATCATTGACAAATGGCTGAGAGAACTGGAGGGCGTTTTGAGTGGTGAATGTGAAGGTGGAAAACGCTCACGTGGTCAGCCAGTCTGAAGCAGTGCATCCAAGAGTTCATTGAGCAAAAACGGGTGATATTGCCACCATAATGATGACGTCACCATTTGTATTTAACTCAGCGGTGGTATTGTACAGTACTACCGCAAAAGTATCTGTCATTTCGTGACCAACCCTAAATCGACGAAAATTGGGAAATTTTGAATGGCCCATAAAAATGAATCGAGTGGGAATAAGACTGTAGTCTCTACATCATTGCAACCGCAAATTGCAGACCAACATATTCATGTTATTTTTCTGTAGCTACTGTTTACACAGAGTCTTGTAGGCTACGTTTCGTTGGTGAAAAGGCCTCCATTTACATTTCCACACTGTTCCCAGTCACAGAGACATAAAACAAGAACTGGTAATGCTAGAAGCAAATTAAAAGCTTGGGTATCTTCAAAAATGGCACATCTGTAATCTCAGACTTCCCCAGATCATTTGAGAGTATTCTAAGGAGTATCGCTCGCAATTGTTGGTGACCTATGATTTGGATTTTGGGTCGCGAAGATATCACTTTTTAAGGATACCTCATTGGGGAATGCTGTCGGAGCTTTTGAGGTAAAAAAACGATATGAATCGATTTCTACAGTCTNGGGTAAAAAAACGATATGAATCAATTTCTACAGTCTCAATTACTTCACCATTAAAATACGACTCAGATCTATGACGATGTGTTACTGTTATGGTCTCTTTCAATTTTTCGAGGTTTGAAGCTGTCGAACCCAAAAGAGGTGGTGGTTCTTCAGCCCCACAGTATACCCCCAAGGAGACCCCTAGAATTTTCGGGAAAATCAGGAAAACTTAGGGCTTCATTCAAGAGTCCATCTGTGCTAAAAAATCGTTTCTCGCATAACCCATTCTTGTTCTATATCTCTCTGACACAGCTTGGGTATATGCATGAGGATTTGCGCCCGTAATACGGAAACAGTGGGCTAATCGATTTCCATTCTGGTTTATTTGGCATAAAATATAGATAAGGGTGTACAATAGCGCCCGGCGAACACGTTGGTGTAAATTTTGAAAAGAAAATCGCATTGCTTTCATCTCATATAGCTTTTAAAGACATCCCCATTTTTGTGGATTTAGGTTTGTATTTCGAAATGACAGATACTTTTGCGAGGTCACTGTAATTAGAGAGCTGTTTCAATAGGAGTGTTATTGGCTGGTTTGGGCTGTAGGAAAGGAAAGAGAACATGTCTTTGGCTTTTGTCTCTTCCTTGGCTGCAAAGCTCCAAATTACACGCCCTCAGACCTGCTTTGAATGTCTCTAACTAAATCCCAACCTCATTACTTCAAGCCCAAGTAATCCCCACATCTGACTTTTGGGACTCCAGAACGCACACCTCCAATATGCACTTGCAATCACACACACTCACACACACACACACACACACAACACTCACAAGACACAAAACACAATGGACACAGATAGCACCATGACGTCGAGCGGGGGGATTCCTTCTCTGGACGAGCTGAAGGCGTTCGAGACCGACACACAGCTATTTCGAGCACTCGACTTTGCCGAACCGGACGTCCATCAGCAGCTCACGCAGTTGGCCACAGCTATCGAAAAAGTAGGAGGCTACAAAGAGACAGAAAAGACCAATGAGGCTGGAGAGGATGTGGCCGTGGACGTGGGTCTCAGTGGAGGAGAGCCTTCGAGTGATGCCATTGCTGTTGAGGAAGATATTGAGGTTTCTTCAGATGCCATGGAGAAAGACACACCAAGTGAGATGGACACGGGTAAAGAGCCTGCAACTGAGAATGACGAGCGACCGACGTCGAGAACAGAGAACGACGACGCCGACCGCATTGTTGCCGACGAGGAGGAGGAAGGTGGCGCTGCTCAGCAGGAGGAGCCGGCAAAGTCGGCCTCAGCAACACTGTTCCCGGACATCATCAAGAACGCCAACTTCTTCATCACCATGGCTCTTGTGCAGATCGCCAAGGGGCGTCTGGTTGACGCCGAGCAAACCATTCTCCGATCCAACTCGTTCCCTTTCCTGTCGCAGTTCACAGCTCCTGCTGCGAGAGTGGTCAGTGATCTGGCCAAGGACAACTTCGAGACTGCCTACACTGATCTCAGGTCGCTCATTGAGAAAAACGAGGATCCGGCAGTAGCATGGGCAGCCGAGCAGGCGTTTGTGGGAACCCAGAGACTGGCTCATCAGATGCTCATGGACTGCTACAAGGTGGTGCGAGTGGACGCTGTCAAGAACCTGCTGCATGTGGAGGACTTGGAACAGCTCCAGGACGAGTGGGAGGAGTTTGAGCAGGACGGCGTGTCGTACCTCAAGCGACGGGAGGACCGGGAGCATGGTTCTGGCTACCAGCTCCAGCTCCAGGAGCTTGTTGCCATCACCCAGCAGTTGCAGAACAAGGGTCTTTACGATGAGGTGAAGTAGTAATTTATTGGAAGAGAAATGCATTGACTATTTACGTGTTGTAGGGTGATGTGAAAAACCAGTCGCATCTCAGTCGTATCTCAGTCGTATCTTCAACTCAAACTGAACTCATTTCCAAGAATGAAAGCAGGAAACAAACAAATGAGCCAGAGAACCACCTGAGCTGACATGAGAAGAACAGCGAGAAGAGTTGTAGGACGCTGTCGATAGAGGTTGTAACACAGCTGAGACGTGCTTGCTCCAAACCACGTGAACAAAACCGATAGAAGGAAGACAAAGGGCCAATACGGAGTTCTTTCTCGATCGGGAACACTGTCGTGAAAGTTGACAACTGAAAAGTAGACCAGCAGAGTTGTTCCTATCGATATGGAGATTGCTCTTAGCAAGTTGGTTTTCCAGCTATGAAGAGTGTCCATGACCATGAATCGTTGTGCTTCGGTGTCAACATACGTCATTGGTTGGAGTTCTTCAGGGGTATCATAGTTATTGCGATCGAATGCATCGCCTTCTCTTGTGTTTCTGTTCATAGTGTGTGAGTAGGAAGTAGGGTGTGGATAGAGTTGATGTGCTGAGTAAGGGATCTAAGGTAGCCCTGAGAAAGAAGGGCATACTTGTACAAGTATGTACTTGTAGTACGATACGTGTATTGTATGATGTAGGGCACTACTGTACTCGTACTGTGCCCGCTCGAATATATAATCTATTATAAATAATGTAAGTATGCAATGTTAACCCAGGTATCCACACGTCGTGTCAGAATACCCAGACATGGTTCAGTTAGGTGGAGCAAATCAAACAAATTTACTCTCCATGATGACGTCGCCGTCGTCTAGGTCTCGCTCTGAGCTCACAAAAATGAGAGCTGCCGCTGTGAGAATGCAAACCAGCAGAAAGAGCGAATCGAACCACGTCTCCACAAACCCAACATCCAAAGGAGCTCCCAGAGCCGTCGAGATGGCCGAAGACATTTCGTTGGGCAGGTTGGACCGGATCATGACTGTAGTGGCAATCACATAAGTGCCCAGAACCTGGACCAGGAACAGAATAAAAACATGGGGGTTGGCCAGGTGCGAGGGAAGCCAAGGAAAGGCCTTCTTGAAAGTGTTGATGGTTCTGTAGGCTGCCGAAAAGGAGCCCAGAAGCAGGCAGGCGGTCAGGAAGAAGGAAACCTGCCGAGTAATCGACTCAATATCCGTCTTGGAGTACACGTAAGAGAACATGTGCGCCAGGGTGATGGCCAGGGCATCTGTTTCTCTCACATGAACAGATTGATGTGTGGAAAAGTTGAGGAACGAAGCCAGGTTAGCTCGTCGAAAGTAAGGGTTGTTGATGACCACGACATTGAACAGTCGGTAGACGCAATACAGAGAGAAGACGAGGTTGGCCAAGTTCCACATTTTTCCATAGGTGGTTTCTGCGAGGCTGTTGAGTCGGGCGGTCTCTTGCAGCTCTGCGAGCTCCTTCTCGAGGTCCTGCTTGACCTTTCCGAGCATTTCAATCTCGGTCTCCTGTTCGTTCTTGCCGTTTCTCATGGAGTCCATGAATCGGGAGACGATGGACGTGGAGCTCTGGGACGTGGTGATGGCGACCTGCGGGGTTTTCTCGGCCAGCAGCACGGCCACGTGGTCGATGGCAGCCTCGGTTCTGCTGATGACAGCGGGGCTGACGTACTTGCTTTTGGCCAGGAAGGCGTTGTAGGGGGACGAGACGGCTCCAAAGCCCGACAGAATGGCGATGGCTGAGACTCCGATGAAGGCGACTCTGCCGGAGACCTCCTGTAGCAGTTCACGCGAAAAATTCGACCAGTCCGAGTTGAAGAGATTCAGCACACGCTCATCTCCATGCAGGGGCAGTTGGGCTCCCAGTTTGTAGAACAGAAAGAGCCACGCGACCATACAGAAGGAGGTGACGGATGTGGCGGAGAGTTGGGATGTCAGCAGCGTGGAAAACAGCATGTGTAGCTGCAGAGCCGGCACGACGACCACAATGAAGGCCAGAGTGACGGGCATGATCATTTTCCACCAGCTCAGGGTCGTGGCAGGATCAAACCAGCCGCAGACCTCGGCTAGGACAAGTTCCATGATGAGAATCGACAGAACGACGCCCACGGTGGCTGTGATTCGGCTGCGCTTCTTGCTGGAAGAAGACTCGTTTTGCGAGCTCGCGTCGCTCAACAACAGGGGATAGCCATAGTTGTAGACCCAAGTGGCGGAGACGGAGGCCGTTAATAGCAGCGGTATTGACGATAGCAGTAGAGAGATGGCGGCGAACATGTTTGTCTAGTTGTTTGGAAAGTGTTGTATCGTAGTTGATGCCGATTGCGCAGGTACCGTTGGACTAAAAGGGTAGGATTTGCGCGTTGCAGAAAGATGCACACACGCATGCCTTTTTCTTCTTTTTTCGATTACGATTAGGGTTAGGTTATGGCGGGAGGTTTTGTGTGGGCTGCTGGGCTGGCTGGGAGGGTTCCAAATTTACCGAAAGCACGTTTAGCGTGACATAGCGCGACGTTATGGCGCTAGAAGGATGGGTGATAAGGCGGTGGTTTGTGGGTTAGGGGGGAGTGGCCAGAAGGGTTAGCGAGGGTTAGGGGCTGGTGTATCAATCTGATCGGTCTGAGGCTTGTATATTTGCTACACTTATATTGTCACGTTGTTCTTCACGTTGTTCACGTTCTCGACCGCTCATGTTCCGTGCTGAAATTAGGTGCCCAGATTTGCTCAACGTTGGTGCATCGGCCCAGTGTTTATTTTTAGCGTCTTGTTGGGAGACAGCGAAGTTTATGTGGGCGTGATTGTGAGAGCTGAAAGTGACGGATGTGAGTGTGTAGATAATAGATACGGGGTTCATGTGGCTGTCAATTGAGGGTAATGGGGGTGGATTTGATGGATTGGCAAGAACTACGAAAGACGCACCCTCTGCAGTAGTTGTTGGCTAGTAGTACATTAGCTACGGCAGTTGGTGCAGGGATTGGTTATCAGGTTATCAGGGGTGATCTGTTGGATCCGCTACACTTTTAATTAGCTCCTATGGTATAGCTATGTCTACAGTTTGATTATCGATATTTAGTGATGTAGACTACGAGTAGTCATATTTGTATGTACTATAGCGACTTTCACCGTTCCGACAGTAATGGTGGGCACTTCATCTATCTGAATGAGATCAGGCCAGTGGATAACTACTACAGTATCTACAGGAGATGAGTCAACCACCAGCGATACCACATACCAGGTGCTGGTACCAATGCAGTCGGTCAACAGTGTTGTCTATGAAGTGTCTAAGAGTGTAGTGTCTTCCAGGGGCAAATTTCACCATAGCAACAAATAGCAAATGATGTCCCATTTTGTCCCATTCGATCCAGCGTCTGCTGCTGATTCGAACGGTATAACATTGACTCTACTCAGTAAAAATGCCCGCTTTTGCACGCTGAAACTCGATACACGATTTGCTAGCTGACTGTGAGTTCTTGGACTGTGGTAAGGACTGTGGTAAGGACTGTGGTAAGGAACACTTCCTACAATCGCACTGTACTGGTCTTGGTGATGTCTTTGGTGTGCACGAATTATCAGTACAAGTATCGTACCGGTACTACTTGTAAAAGCTACTGTACAGCCATTCAACTCAGCATCTTCTGCTGATTCAAGCAGTCCAAATTCCCGTAGAAATACGCGCTTTTCTGAAACTTGACGTTCCGTCCTACAACGCTCAGAATCCTAGTAACCGATCTGAGCCACCTTAATCAACATACAGCACTTCGTGCGATTTGTGAGACTGTTCTATTGGTGCGAAAAGAGGACAGCAGCGGATCACGTGACCGTGAGTCACGTACACTCAATTTTCGCTCATCACATGACCATATCACCCACGCGTCATCACTTACCCTCCCTCCACACTCCAGTCATGGCAGCATCAAATGACGTATTGATCCACCTGAATGCGAGTTTAAGTCGCCACCCAATGCACCCAAGAACAGGCGGGTAAGTGAGGCTCGAGGCAGTGATTTCGGCAAGCACCAGTCGTACCTACAACTGCAGCAACTCTCAGTAAAATAGATCCCTGGTAAAAGCAGTCTAGTGTAGAGTCGCCCACGCTCCAATTTCGCGCCGTGGCTTGTTCGGCTGAATCCGGACCTCCTCGTCCCGTTCCGAACGTGTCGCATAATCTCGCCGATACGATAAGAGAGATGTGCATGTCGATTGACAACATCTGCGTCAAAAGAGGAAGCCCAGGGAGGGGTTGGTATGCAGTTGCCACAGCAAAACGACGGCTTGTGAACGAGTATGGACTCGTATACCCCTACTCGCACTGTAGTCGGACTCCGTCACACTAATTACAGATCAATATTGGCACTAGCGAGTGTGACATGGAGTGGACTGGTACTTCCGATACCGTAGCGTCGCTGTGGGTGGTACGATACGAGTATGTAGTGTAAAGCTGAGAGATAAAGACAGAGGTTGCAGGTAGTAAGGCATCCACACTGAACAATGACTCTTACAGTGCAAACAAGTCGAAACGAACGTGACTGATCGCTCAAGTCTGTGATTCGGTGGTCCAACACGACGTACGTACTCCGTACATACATATCGTACAGCCCAACCACCTGATGACTCCACAACACCCCAACACTAGACCCACCACTGTTACTGCCCCAAACGCAACCCAACTTTCCGCCCAACTCTATCATGTGAATCCGAATCATGTCCGCCAGAAACAGGGCAGTGAGACAGCCACTTGGAGGCAGGTGTAAAGCGGAGTTGAGATAGCCACCGGAAGTTGTACCCTACTCGTAGATGACGTCATAAAGTGCACGTCGTACAGACACGTCCTATAGTCATCATCCCACACCCACCCCCGTGCCATTCCACTCGTTTCCCCACCTCGGCACCTCCCCTCTCATTAAACTTCTGATAAGGTGATAAGCCACCGAAATGAAGAGATAGCGAATTTGACTCGGCAAGGTTCGACAGAGGGGTTATCGGGCGCCACGTTGGGAGCAGCGCGGTTAGGGGAGCTCGAAACCACCACATAACTCCACGTTACTCTACCCCGATTAGGACGGCAGGGGGTGGGCCTTAATAGGCAGGTTAGCAACAAACTATAAGTGCCTTGCCTGGGGGGGAGAGAGGAGAGAGGGTAGAGAGGGTAGAGAGGGAGTGATCAAAGCCCCAGGGAGGGGGTTGATCGCTCTGAAAAAACCACCAACAGATTCTACGCACCGAGACGAACACAATCATACCCCCTTTAGGCATGGTCACATGGCCCCAGGTGTGTGTGCGGGGACTCTTATTGCAAATGTGCATCTCCGCAAAAGAGCTCACATGAGCACGATTGGGTGAGTGACGTAGCTTACCCGGCCGTGGATACGCAATCACCACCTTATCTGTGACCACAAACCCAGTTGGGCCCAGAGCCCCATATAAAACCAGACTTTGCCACCATAGCTTTTCCTGATTTCTCCACCGTCAAACAGTAACACCCCCCCTTTCCTCCTCTTTGTGATCCATCGAGGGCTGTTTGCAGAGGATATCTTTCTTGGTAGACTCGTTTAGAAACCACTTTCACCCCACTTTAACCACTTTTGCCACTCTCCACACACACACAGCCCACTGCCGCCGTCTGCTGCACAACTTGACTTTAGCAACATCACTACACCACCACCACAACCACCACCACATCACAACAAACCCCAATCATGAAATTCAACCCCGTCATCTCCGCCGTGGCCATGGCCGCCCTGGCCCAGGCCCTGCTCATCCCCCAGAACGTCGACGCTCTCGAGGCCTTCAACAACCTGCTGACCAACGACGTCGAGGCCAACTCCCCCAACCACCACAAGGCCGCCAAGTTCGAGAAGGTGGTCATCGCCAACGACGACGAGTCCGAAATCGCTCCCCTCGTCATGAACGACAAGGAGCAGGTCCCCGACTCGTACATTGTTGTGTTCAAGGAGGACGTTGATGCATCCACCGCCGCCTCCCACGAGCTATGGGTCGAGCAGGTCCACACCGAGCAGGTCGCCTCGCTCGCCAAGCGAGACCTCCAGCACCCCTTCCTGGCCAAGGCCCAGTCCGGTCTCAAGCAGGCCTTTGCCATCGGCTCCAACTTCAAGGGCTACTCCGGAACCTTCCATGCCGACACCATTGAGTTGCTGCGACGACACAAGGACGTTGCCTACGTCGAGAAGGACTCCATCGTCAACGCCAACGAGTTTGCCACCGAGCTCGACGCCCCCTGGGGTCTGGCCCGAGTCTCCCACCGAAAGACCCTCAACCTGGGCTCTTTCAACAAGTACCTCTACGACGACGTTGGAGGAGAGGGAGTGACCTCCTACGTCATTGACACCGGTG
The DNA here is from genome assembly GCA_900519045.1 of Yarrowia divulgata. Taxonomy (NCBI): domain Eukaryota; kingdom Fungi; phylum Ascomycota; class Dipodascomycetes; order Dipodascales; genus Yarrowia; species Yarrowia divulgata. The sequence continues at coordinate 1,984,380 of ULGQ01000005.1, forward strand.
TCAACGTCGGCCACGACGACTTTGGCGGACGAGCCAAGTGGGGTAAGACCGTTCCCTCCGGCGATGCCGACGAGGACGGAAACGGCCACGGAACCCACTGCGCCGGAACCATCGGAGGCACCAAGTACGGTGTTGCCAAGAAGGCCAACATCGTCGCCGTCAAGGTCCTGCGATCCAACGGCTCCGGAACCATGTCCGACGTTGTTGCCGGTGTCGAGTTCGCCGCCAAGTCTCACGCCGAGCAGGCCAAGAAGAACCCCAAGGGATTCAAGGGCTCTACCGCCAACATGTCTCTTGGTGGAGGCAAGTCTCCTTCTCTGGATCTTGCCGTCAACGCCGCCGTCAAGGCCGGCATCCACTTTGCCGTTGCCGCCGGTAACGACAACGCCGACGCTTGCAACTACTCGCCCGCTGCCGCCGAGAACGCCGTCACCGTCGGAGCCTCCACCCTCTCCGACGCCCGAGCCTACTTCTCCAACTACGGAAAGTGTGTCGACATCTTTGGCCCCGGTCTCAACATTCTGTCCACCTACATTGGCTCCAAGCAGGCTGTTGCCACCCTGTCCGGAACCTCCATGGCCTCTCCTCACATTGCTGGTCTGCTGTCCTACTACCTGTCTCTGCAGCCCGAGTCTGACTCCGCCTTTGCCACCTCTTCCATCACCCCCGCGCAGCTCAAGAAGAACCTCATTTCTTTTGCTTCCGTCGGCGTTCTGTCCGACATTGATGCCGACACCCCCAACGTGCTGGCCTACAACGGTGGAGGAGAGGACCTCAAGGACTTCTGGGCCGCCTCCAAGTCTGCTGAGCAGATTGAGCTCGAGGAGAACATCCACGAGGCCGTGGACCATGCTGGAAACCTCATCACCTCCATCCGAAAGATCTTCTTTGGCTTTTAAGGATGACTTCGGTGCAACCGTCTCATGACTATTTATATGTTACGATACTATTTACTACAATAAGATGCTTTAAATGATGTGTTATCAGTAGAACACTTTAGAATGGATCGATGCTGGCGCAGAGAGGGACACTGCACATTCCTCTTTCTAACGAGCCAGCACTTGCTCTTTCGTCAACATGTGCCGTATTGCGTAGTTACATAAAGTAGAATGAATACATTGCGAGTACTTACGACACACGACTTTGATGCCATGAGGAGAAGAATTGGTGGTGAAAAAGTGGCCGTGTTTCGCGGTCACGTGACACGTTTAGCCCGTCTAGACGTGCCAGTCACTCCGGCGCTCAGTTGCGGCCATATCCTGGTTCACCATTTCGCCCAGTTAGTATTGTAGTGGGAGACCATACGAGAATCCTGGGTGCTGCAATTCGCATTCGTCTAGCGGATATTTCTTTTTTCCTTGAGGTGGTGAACGTGTGGACGGTTTGTCGGTACAAGTACTGTAGTTAGCTGGAAGGTTGAGTTGGAGTGCATACGATATAACCGCCGGTGTGTGGTTAAGAGGTGGATATAATGATACCAATCGATTTGGCTTGGAGAGACGAGTTGATCGGTGTTGTTTTTGTCACGATTTACTTGTACTTGTAGATGGATATAAGGACGTTGATCCAGGCAGGGTGGTTGTCCTCTATACGAGTCCTGTCGGTTGAGCATATTGACTATCTTGTACTTGTAGGTACAAGTACAAGCACAAGTACAAGTACTGTAGGTCTTTACTTGTACTCGTAGCGACCTCTTGGATCAAAAAATTGCTGTGGCGACATATAGCCAGCGTGTCCTCCCATTTAAATGATATCATAGATCCACTTTTGACAAACACGTTGACATGAGTCGTCTTTCTACTTGAACCTGAGTGCTTGTAGCTACAAGTAGCATGCTCGACTGGCTGTACCAGTCAATCGAGACAGTTTAAAGTGAGCTCCAAGGGGGTAGTGCGATTCCCACAGTATGGACACGCTTATTCAAGAGTCATTTAGCCAGCCCGGTGTTTGTAGACTACGAGTACAGTTCTCGTAGTGCACATTTTTTAGCAGTCACCGTATGAGCTAAGGGTGCCTGTAGACTATGACGTTTGTACAAGTACTGTACTCGCTTGTAGGACTGTAATGACCACCTCCCTGGATGACAAATATTTTATTCTTATCGTGCTCGGCCAGAGTCGCTGTTTACGGCCAAGTCTCGGCGCACAGGCTCCTGAATGTGTCTTCCTACGTGCCGAGCCGAACTACTGCCCGTACTCACTAGCCTCGTATTACCAGGCATGTACTCAACCGGACTAAACTAGTGTGCCTGGACTGCGCTCACGTGGCCAGAAATCTCCGACAATGGGCGGGCTTCAAGTCGGTCGATGTACAAAGCAGCTGCCCCTGTCCAACAACACGGCGTAGAGCTCTTTACCCCAGACTTCCACGTGACCCAAAGGTGCCAAGCAGGGGGGCTCTACTTCCGTTGGAGCGAGGTTGCGTGTACTCTCGCACTCTGGAGCTGTACTCTCGAGTTACCCGGCGGGGAACATCAGACCAGAACTGTCTCACCTTTTGAAGAGTCTCTCTTTCGGATCTGGCTGCCCGATTGGAACGATTTCTGGGGGACGAGACGTTTGTTGGACTCAACAAGGATAATAAAAGAGGCCTGGATTTACCCCCGATTTCCCCTCCCCCTATAGAGGAGATTGATGGGGGGTTGGCAGACGGTCACGTGACCCTAGGATATTGCTCTCCAGTGCCTTGTTTCTGTTGTCTAGGTTTTCCGATATCGGGCTTTTTCCCCGCCGGTTATGAGTCCAACAACATAAGATTGCGAGGATGATAGAGTTCCGAGTAGAGTTAGGTTAATTATATGGAGGCTGAGCTTGCTAATATAGAGTGTAGAGAGTTAAGAATGGAGAGGCTGAAGAGACGATGATGTTGATAGGATACGGCTAATTTGAGTATAGACATAGAGTTGGTGTTTGAGTAGCGATTTGTACCGGAATGGAGTTTGAGCCGCATTCGAATACCCCATCTCAACACTCTTAAACCTGCCTATTTGTGCGCTTTGTTGCGTTTCTTGTGCACCCCCTTTTACGTCATTTTCTCTCGTTGGCTCCCAACACTGCGTCCCTCAGGCACATAAACTTGCCCTTCATATATCTCACAGCCTACATCAAAAGCCGCTTCATGTGCGCGTAGAAGCCGCTATTTGTGCGTGGGAGGCGTGGGCAGGAGACGAGAGCGGTTTCGGACGTCTGGAGAGCGGTTTCGGCGAGTGTTTAGAACGTGTCCAGGCTAGCTGATTGCTGGAGCTATGTTTACACATGGGTAAAAGTAGAGTGACATCTTCCAACAAGCGAGAATATCTGTACAGATTGAGATCCGTCTAGAACCGGTCGTTTGCGCTCAGAAACCCTTGTGTGAGCGACGTGTACAAGTGGGTCGTTCAGTGGGGTAAAGACAAACGAGAGACCGAGGAGGTCTTGGCGAGTGCAGCTGGCCAAAGTGAAAAGTCAGGTGGAGCTAAATGTCCGCAGAGTGAAAAAGTGAAAAATAACGAAAGATACAGGACATACAATAGATAATAGAAGGGCGTTTTTTGGGCGTCCGTTAAGCCAATCTAGAAACCGAAACAACCCTTCTATTCAGAACCCCCTCCTCAACTGATTCAATTACAGTTGCACTCTTTTCGCTCTTTTCCTTCCAGTGTAATCCCCTCAAAGGTCCACTGACACCTGTTTTAGCACACGTCTAATGCCGGCCAAGAGAGACCTAACGGTCAGAGTTGCATGGAAGATGAGGGTCTAACCAACCACGCGCGGTGTGATTATCAGGAACGCCCCCCCGGAGCCAGTCGCAGCCCATTTGTCAGATAATAATGCTCGAAAATATCAGTCCACATGAGCGATTGCACCTCCTATGTGTGCCTCTCCTCTTTCCCCACACGGCTATCTTGTTTTACCTGCACCGAGGAAATACGCTTTTCACTGGAGCTGCACTGCACGGCTAACTCTGTTGTGGAATCCCTAAGAGACCCTCCCATGTTACACCCGGGCTCCTTTTGGTTTATAAACGTTGGCATGGCACGCTAGTGTAGACTCTAAACCGCAGTTAGTAGTTGCAAAAGGATCCATCTCATTTGAACTGAGCGGGTTTTTGTTGCACCTCTTCCAACCTACTCTCTCCGACACTCGAAAACTCGAATTCTTGCATCAAAAAAACATGGAAAAAAACGAAGCGGTATCTACCACCTCTCCCCATGAGGAGGGATCCGTCACCGAAGCCAACCAGGGACGATGGGCCAGCTTCAAAGACTCGTTCAAACGAGCCGATCTCAGCGAATACGACACCGAGGGCCTGTCCGACCTCGAAAAGGCTGCTCTGGCCACCGCTAACTCCCCTCTCAGCCGATCTCTCAAGGGTCGACATCTACAGATGATTGCCATTGGAGGCTCCATCGGAACCGGCCTGTTTGTCGGCAGTGGAACCACCCTGGCCACCGGAGGACCCGCAGCCATTCTCATTGCCTACACCATCATCGGCACCATGCTCTTCTGCACCATGCACTCTCTGGGAGAGCTGTGTGCGTGTTTCCCCGTGTCCGGCGCCTTTGCCTCCTACTCCACCCGATTCATTGATCCCGCCTGGGGCTTCGCCATGGGCTGGAACTACACTCTCAACTGGTTTATTGTGTTTCCCCTGGAACTAGTCGCCGCGTCTCTCACTGTCAACTACTGGAACGAAGCCAACGGCACCAACTACAACGCGGGCTGCTGGGTCGCCATCTTCTGGGTGCTCATTGTCTGCATCAACTTCTTCGGCGTCAAGGGCTACGGAGAAGCCGAGTTCTACTTCTCGCTCATCAAGGTCATTGCCGTGGTCGGATTCATCATTCTCGCCATCGTCCTCACCTGTGGAGGCGGCCCCAACCACGACTACATTGGAGGCCGGTACTGGCACAACCCCGGTGCCTTTTCCGCCGGAGCAAAGGGAACATGCGCCGTCTTTGTGTCTGCTGCTTTTGCCTTCAACGGAACCGAGCTGGCCGGTCTGGCTGCCGCAGAGACTGCCAACCCCCGAAAGTCCATCCCCACGGCTACCAAGCAGGTGTTCTGGCGAATCACGCTCTTCTACATTGTGTCGCTGACTCTGGTCGGCTTCCTGGTGCCCTGGGACCACCCCGAGCTGCTCAACAAGACCTCGTCCGCGGACGCCTCGGCCTCGCCCTTCGTCATTGCCATCAAGGCTGCCGGCATCAAGGGCCTGCCGTCCGTCATGAACGTGGTCATCATGATTTCCGTGCTGTCCGTCGGCAACTCGTCCATTTTCGGCTTCTCGCGAACCATCGCCGCTCTGGCTCAGCAGGGCCAGGCCCCCTCCTTCTTCGCATACATTGACCGAAAGGGCCGACCCCTGTTCGGCATCATCACCGTGTCGGTGTTTGGCCTGTTTGCCTTCATCTGCGCGGGGCCCATCGAGGTCCAGAACACCGTCTTCTACTGGCTCATGGCCATCTGCGGACTTTCGTCCATCTTCACCTGGGGCTCCATCAACCTGTGCCACTTCCGATTCCGAATGGCCATGAAGCTGCAGGGCCGATCGTTGCGAGAGATGCCCTTCCTGTCGCACGTGGGCACCATTGGCTCCATGTACGGCTTCCTGCTCAACCTGGCCGTGCTGGGAATGCAGTTCTGGATCGCTCTGTTCCCCGTGGGAGGCGCCAAGCCCAAGGCCGACGTCTTCTTCCAGGCCTACCTGGCCGTGCCCGTGGTTCTGTGCTTCTACATTGTCTTCAAGCTGTGGAAACGGCCCGGCTTTGTGTCGCTCAAGGACATGGATCTCGACACGGGCCGACGAGAGACCGACTTTGAGCTGCTCATGCATGAGATGGATGAGGAGGCTGCCTACATTGCCTCCAAGCCCATCTACTACCGATGGTACAAGTTCTGGTGCTAACCGTATAGTGTTATCTATTGTTATGTTGTTATTGTTGTGAGGACGTCGAGCGACAGCGAGACGTCCTGCATGTATCGTACCCGGTACGGAGTGCTATAGCATACGTACTCGTACCTGGTACGGAGTGCTATAGCATAAGTACTCGTACCTGGTACGGAGTGCTATAGCATACGTACTCGTAGCCTGTATCTACGGAGTGCTATGGTACAAGTATCGTACAGTCACTTGAGAGTTTTGGCAATCAAGTTTCAAAGCGGGAAAGTGAGTATATCTACGAATATTTGTATTGACAAGAACCAGGGTTGTGGTACCATTCGAATCAGAAGAAGACAAGGAGTCGAATGGTATAACTTTCACTATTTGTTGCTATAGTGGATTTTGGTCCTAGAAACCTTTAAACGCCCAAAGAGATGATTACCAATATGCTCAACTGACTTACAGTACGATCCTGTACCTGTAGCCTGTGTACGGAGCGCTACGGTACTGTACAAGTACTCGTACCAGTACAGTAGCAAGCGTTAACGTAAGTGGAGTCAGACGCTCGTTTGAATATTCAGTGCTAAGACGTCTCAACAGAGGGTCTATTTTTGTACAGTCCAAGGAGCACTGTAGAATGGTTCTGAACTGCACTTTGTATAATCGTAAAACGCTGCTCTAGAGGTCCCTAAACACTGGCAACTTCATACAAGTACTTGTAGTGTAAACACCGACACTTCATAAACCCCGACATTTCATGGTCTAAACACCGTCAAACGTGATAGCCGTTATTCTTCTGTACATACACCGTACACTCTACAGAGATATATCTGAGAGCTCCCTCGAATAATACAGCACCCACCTTGTACGGTGTATGCATGCACGAAATAGCCCCTTTTGGCCAGCCACAATCCAAAGCAATAAATCTGGTGGATTCAACGGTCGTCTGTCAGGCCCACTATGACCATATATAGAACCTGACATGTACAGTACATACGTACCAGTAGCTACAGTAATTACAGCACTGTCAGATAGGCTGTCCCTTGTCAAGTATACTTGTAGCTACAACTCACGTTAGAAATGGTTAGTCGTCAACTCGGCTTGACGCTCGCTCGTGCGTCCCTCATATTCTCATCGTGCTACGCACTCTGAAAATAGTCGGAACGACTCGCTCGCTATTCTACTGTGTCTACACCGTTGCCAGGGGCGATATAAACTTTGGACGCGTCGCGTTTTGTTTTCCCAAACAGGACTAAATTAGTCCGGGTAACGTTTGGCCGACGTGTTTTCTGCATGGGACGTCCCAATCCTGAACACTGCACACACCAAAAGACATACACCACACACACACACACACACACAATGGATCTCGTGGACCAGCTAATGACCGAGGGAATGGAGGGCCCCTCTTCTCCCGGCCCCCCCTCGTCGCCCGGAGCAAACCTGCCGTCGTCTTTCGCAGGACGAACCACATCTGCCCATGGAGGCCCCAGCTCAGACCAGTACCGAGAACCGGCCGCCATGGACGTGGCTCCGGACGAGGAGGTGCGGATGCGGCGAATCATGGAGCACGAGACGGTGCCCAAGGTGCAGGACGCGACCGGCGAGAAGGTGCGCGATCTGTTTGAGGAGTTTCTCGAAACCTACGTGGACGGATCCAATCCCGACGAGTACTCGGACGACGAAGATGGCACCGCGTACGATGGACGGCCGTACGTGCGGCAAATCAAGGGGCTGCGAAGTTTCAACAAGTCGTCGATTTTCGTGGACTACAGACACATGAGCGAAACCGAAGACGGCATTCTGGCCCAGGCCATCAGTGACCAGTACTACCGATTCATGCCGTTTCTGGTGCGCGGACTGACCAACGTGATTCGGAAAATCGAGCCCGTGCTGCTGCAGCAGTCCGTGGGCTTTTCCGAGGACGGCAGCTCGACTTTTGGCGGCTCCAAGTCGTCGTCGTCCTCAGATCAGCCTCGGCACTTTCAAATCTGTTTCCACAACCTGCCTGTGGTGTGCCGAATCCGCGAACTCAAGACCGACAAGATTGGCTGCCTGATTTCGCTGGGCGGCACCGTCACCCGAACCTCAGAGGTGCGGCCAGAGCTGTACCTGGGAGCCTTCCAGTGCCAAGAGTGTTCCTCTGAGGTGGACGGCGTGGAACAGGTGTTCAAGTACACGGAGCCTGCCATCTGCCCCAACCCCATGTGCGGCAACAAAAAGCTGTGGAAACTGATGATGGACAACTCCGTGTTTCTGGACTGGCAAAAGGTGCGGGTTCAGGAGAACGCCCATGAGATCCCCGCCGGATCCATGCCCCGAACCATCGACGTGATTCTGAGAGGAGAAAACGTGGAGCGGGCCCGAGCAGGCGACCAGATGATCTTCACCGGAGCGCCCGTCGTCATTCCCGACGTCACCCAGCTGGGTTTGCCCGGTGTCAAGCCTCGAGCCGTTCGAGACGGAGGCCGAGAAACGTCTGCTGTGGAGTCTGGAGCTGTCACGGGACTCAGAGAGCTCGGCGCACGTGATCTCACCTACCGAATCTCGTTTCTTGCCTGCTACGCGGCCCCCGCCAACATTCTGGACGCTTCTGCCAACGACAACTACGCCGAAAACGCCGCCGACGAACAGGAGGAGTACATTCGAAGTCTCAAGTCTGCCGAGGTCGAGCAGCTTCGAGATATGGTGCACGGACAGGACATTTTCCGGCGTCTGGTGCGATCCATTGCCCCGGCAGTCTACGGCCACGAAACCGTCAAGAAGGGTATTCTTTTGCAGCTCATGGGAGGAGTGCACAAGAAGACCGCCGATGGAATCCGGTTGAGAGGAGATATCAACATTTGTCTGGTCGGAGACCCCTCCACCGCCAAGTCGCAGTTCCTCAAGTACGTCACCTCGTTTCTTCCTCGCTCCGTCTACGCTTCTGGTAAGGCCTCTACTGCCGCCGGTCTCACAGCCGCTGTGGTCAAGGATGAGGACTCTGGCGAGTTCACGATCGAGGCCGGAGCTCTGATGCTGGCCGACAACGGTATTTGTGCCATCGACGAGTTCGACAAGATGGATCTGGCCGACCAGGTGGCCATTCACGAAGCCATGGAACAGCAGACCATTTCCATTGCCAAGGCCGGTATCAACGCGACTCTGAACGCCCGAACGTCGATTCTGGCTGCTGCCAACCCTGCCAAGGGTCGATACGACCGTCGCCTCGGTCTGCGAGCCAACGTCCAGATGTCTGCTCCCATCATGTCGCGTTTCGATCTGTTTTTTGTCATTCTGGACGAGTGCAACGAAGCCACCGACACCGCTCTGGCCAACCACGTGGTGGATCTGCACATGCACACCGACGCGGCCATCGATCCGCCCTTCTCCACCGAGCAGTTGCAGCGGTTCATCAAGTACGCGCGAACGTTCAAGCCCATGCTGACCCCCGAAGCTCGAGCCGTTTTGGTGCAGCAGTACCAGCAGCTTCGAGCCGATGACGCTACCGGAGCCGGCAACAGTTACCGAATCACGGTGCGTCAGCTGGAGTCCATGATCCGGCTGTCCGAGGCCATTGCTCGAGCCAACTGCTCCACCATCATTTCGCCTGCCTTTGTCCATGAGGCCGCCAAACTGCTGAGAGACACCATCATTCTGGTGGAGCGAGAAGACGTGCTTCTGGACGAGGAGGAGGACACTCTGGACGCCGCCGAGGACGCCGTGGACGAGGCCATGGAGGCTGCGCAGCTGGCCAACCACACGCCTCGAGACCAGATCACCCACCAGCAGTACACACACATGGTGAACATGATTCTGTCCAAGCTGTCGGAACACTACACCGACGATGCCGACGCGTCGCGAATCGGACTGTCGTTGGACGCGCTGCTGGAGTTTGTGTTGGAACAGTACGAGGAGGACATGGTCGACGAGGAGGACGTGGAGAAACACACGCGTCTGACCAAGAAGGTGATCAAAAAGATGAAGAAGAACAATCTGCTGATGACCGTGCGAGGCAATCTGGACGATCTGGAGGAGGCTGGAGACGGAGCAGAGCTGTACGTGATCCATCCCAATGCTGCTGCGGCGGAGATGGAGGAGACTCGACAGACTGGAGACGTTATGCCTGATGATGAGTGAGGCGAGTGAAGTGTCGCACGTTCAGTTCTTGATGTACTAATCTAATTAGAGTAATTAATGTATTTTTATTGTACCCAAATGTATGTATTTCTATTGTACCAAATGTATGTATTTCTATTGTACCTAAATGTATGTCCCGTGTTGCACTCTCTGCACGTGTAAACAGAAGGTATCCTACTGAGGTACTAAAACTTACATACTCCCCTACCACAGCTCAAGTTCCATTGTCTGGTCTCACCCCATCTCTCATGGCTGATCATATATCACTCCACTCATTCCTCATTCTGCTCATCAAACATGTTTCACATTTGCAGTGCGTACAAGTACATACCGGTACTTGGAGACTACAGCCAGTTGAGCGCATTGTGTACCAAGTTTCAGAGTGGAAAAGTGTACAATTCTACAAAATAGTCACTGCTAACAGAGCGGAGAGCTGAATAGTACGATTTTTGGTAGCTTCACAGACATCGTCAGCAGACTGTATGATACCCCAATGGCATGATTTTCAGAGCGCCAAATTAGATTTTGAGCCATGTTTTCGGGTCCTGAGAACGTAAACAGATTTGACTAGACGTAGACGGTTTCACTACACGAAACGGTTTCACTACACGAACCGTTGCAAGCACAACAAAACCAACCCTCAGATACACACAAATGACGTCACCGCGACTCACGGTGTTTAAGTTCCGGTCTGACGCGTTGATTAGGTTCACCAAACTTCCGCGGTGAAATTCGCAGAGTCCACCAAACAATCCTTAGCATGAGTGACTGGACTCCTGAAGGCGCGCTTCCGGCGGACCTGAAAGCCGAAATCGAGGCTGCCGCGACCGGCTCCGCGTCGCTTCTGGCGTTTTTGCATGTCGTTGAGCGGCTCAAAACCACCCCTCGAACCGGCTGGTTGAGGTACAAGATGATTGATGATCCTGGTGAGTAGGACGGAAAGGAAACACACACAACTGACTCTCGGCTAACACAGAATCGATCGCAGACCACCAGTACCGCATGTCGATCATCGCCATGCTGTCTCTGTCGCCCGTGAACCAAAACACCTGTGTCAAGATGGCTCTGGTGCACGACATGGCCGAGGCGATTGTGGGCGACATCACGCCGTTCGACGACATGACCAAGGCCGAAAAGTCGCGACGAGAACAGGCGTCAATCGTATACATGGCTGCTCTGGTGGAAAAATACAACCCCGAGGCGGCCAAGGAGCTTGTCGAGTTGTGGAGCCAGTACGAGCACTGCTCTTCCCCTGAGGCTCGGCTGGTCAAGGATATCGACAAGTTTGAGCTCATGCTGCAGACGTACGAGTACGAGAAACAGCACAAGTTCGCCGAGGATCTGAGCCAGTTCTACACGTTGCGGGGAGTCATCAAGACGGAGGAGATTGCAAAGCTGGCCGACGAGCTGCTCCGAAAGCGACAGGTGGCCATGGACAAGCTGGGAGTCAAGTGGGATTAGATAGTTGCACTCTATTAATTAATCTATATCTATACGAGAGTCGGCACGATTACTCTGTTAACATGATCCAAGAGGTGGACGTCGTTAGTTGGTCTACTGTACAATACAGCACTTGTTTGATCCGGTGGCTAGATGTTATCCCGACCAAAAATCATGGCGGCGACCGAGTGTCTCAGAGCAATGGCGGCCAACCCAGAGACAAACTGAAGACCCAGAAGCACAGAGGCAAGCTGGTCCTCTCGAAGCGGTCCAACGTAGACCAAAACCAGGTTGATCAGAGTCATGTTGGAGATGCTGGTGACCTCGCCCTTCTCATCTCGCCACACCTGGAGCAAGTGGAGCTTCTCCAGCACGTAGATCATGACTCGGCCAAGCTTGCCGGGCTTCTTCTTGTCAAAGACGGCTCGAGACGGCTCCAGAAGACCCGTTTCGGGGTTGAACTTGGGCAGTCTGTGTCGAGGACAGTCGACAATCTTGAACAGCTGGGGCACCGAGTACAGAAAGTTGAAGATCTGGGGCACAAAGAACAGCAGCAGGGTTTTGGAAAAGTGGCCCAGAATGCCAACCACGGCGAAAACCATGCCTGCAAAGTAGCAGTAGGTATCTCCCACAAAACACTTTGCGGGACACCAGTTGTGTCTCAGCAAGGCGATGCTGACGGCCAAAAACGGCAGCAGCAGGTAGACGCTGAAAAGATGCGATTCTTCAGCGGGGTGGTTGGGCTGAACCAGGTAGATGAAGTCGTTCAGCAGAATGCACAGGCCAATCATCACCGACTGGCCCACCTCCAGACCGTTCACGCCAGCGTAAATGTTGATGGAGTTGGGGCAGAAGATGGCCACCGCGCCCATGTACGCGTAGTACAGCGCGCCCAGGTCGACAATGTCTCCAAAGTAGGGTCTCAGAACCACCGGGACCATGACGGCGGTGATTCCAAAGTCCACGTAGTAGACGATGAGCAGCGGGATGGCTGCAATGGCCGGCAGAAAGAACTTGTTGCGCCATCGGATGTCAAACAGATCGTCTGCCACTCCCAGAATGAACATGGACTGCAGACACAGAATGGCCGAGAGGTACTCTGCGAGTTTTTCGTGGGGGAACGAGCTGAGAACGCGTCCCTTGACCAGGCCCTCGCTCAGGCTGTCGTAGCCAATGACCACGCCGCCTCCAATGGTCTTGGCCAGGTACTGGTAGAACACAAAGGGGATGAACAGGAACATGCAGAAGAGGTAGACGATGGCACAGACGGCGCCCATGGTCTCGGGGATCTCGGGACGGTCTTTTTTGGACAGATCTCGGCCACTCAAGCCGACCTTGATGAAGGCGGGTCCAAGTGCAGGAATCAGGTTGTAGGTGACCAGGTAGGCCATGAGGGAGAAGCCTGCGGACGAGAGAAGAGGCTGGTCCACGGGGTTGAAAATGAGACTGGCCGAGAGCGCCACGGTGGCCAGTACCGTCCATATCGACGAGTACATTGCGTGTGTTTTGAGGCGTGTGGAGGTTGTCGTTGCACTTGTACGAGTACTGTAGATCCACGTCATGCTGTGTATATGCATGTCGAAAAGCTTATTTCCAGTGTGAGAATGCGAGAGTTGTATTTTTTGACAACCAAGGTTTAGCCTGGTACCAGTACAAGTAGCTTGTTGGTGAGCCGTTGTGACTAATGGTACACGATGGAAAGGGCGTTAGGTGATAAAAACACGTGTTATATTGATTTGTCACGTGATGTGGACCTTTTCAGGGTTTCCGAAACCGTTATTCTGGTGACTACAAGTAGTTACTGATACTGTAGATGCTTGTTGATACCCCATTCTGGCCAGCCCGAGAACGTGTTTTTGGCAAGGCAGAAAGTGGCTGAATAAGCAGATGAACGAATAGTGAAGGGTAGCAATGTTTTCAGAAGCGACTGAATAGTGCTTCTATCAGCTTCTATTCACTTTTGAGGTGCTGAAGAGGTAAATGAGCCGCATCTCATCTCATCAAAGACTCATGTCTCCATGCATGATAAGAACGGTAGAGTCGACCACTGAACTGCACAACATGGGATAAATGGGGTAGAATGAGAGGAGACAAGCGGGTTGTGTAATTTAGACACGTGAGATAAACCGAATAGCTTTTGTATGGATCATTTCTGATCTCTACCTGTCTCGCTGTAGTTCCAAGAGTGGATCACAGTCAAATATAGTGATAGGCGTTTGTTAAACAGCTCCATTATGTTTCCGAGCACAGGACAATCAAAAAGATACCAAAAAATCACAGAACAACCACTCTCTACCACCAACTGCCTCCTTTTCTCTACCACCCCCGTCTTCTATTTCTCCACCCCTCCCAAAACCTAATTTACCACACCTCTAATTCAACATCACCGAGACTTGCTTGGCTCAATCGACTCTCCAATATCAACTATGAAGCCATTCAACACTGGACACGAGGAGCTGGTGCACGACGTCGCTTACGACTTCTACGGACGCCGAATCGCCACGTGTTCGTCCGACACCTCCGTCAAGGTTTTTGACCGCAACGATTCGACTGGCGAATGGGATATCAGCGACTCTTGGAAGGCCCATGATGCGTCCATCATCAAGGTGTGCTGGGCCAATCCCGAGTTTGGCAAGGTTCTGGCCACGTGTTCTCACGACTCGACCATCAAGATCTGGGAGGAAAACATCCGGGAGAAGCAAAACAGCGGAAAACGATGGAAGAGAGTGGCCACCATCACCGACCACAAGGGCCCCATCTACGACCTGGCGTTTTCGCCAAGCCACTGCGGTCTCAAGCTGGCGTCCATCTCCACCGACGGACAATTCAAGATCCACGAGGCTCTGGATCCCAACGCAATCAACTCCTGGACCAACATCTTTGAAACCAACACACTCAGCAGCGCGCCCAGTCGACAATTGCAAAGCTCATTCTGCCTGTCTTGGGGCAAGTCGCGGTTCTCCAAGGAGTACGTGGTCGCATGTGCGTTGGAACAGTCGTACATCTACCAGCGACAGGAAAACGGCAAATACACACAGACGGGCCAGCTGCCTGCCCATGGATCCATCATCAGAGACATTTCTTGGGCTCCCAGTATTGGACGGGGTTACCAGCTGATTGCAACTGCCTGCAAGGATGGGCTGGTGCGAATCTTCAAGATTGAGGAGCCTCTCACTGAAGGTGGACAGCTGCAGGTGTCTCTGATCAACCAGTTTGATGATCACAAGGGAGACGTTTGGCGAGTGTCGTGGAATCTCACTGGAACCATTCTGTCTTCGGCAGGAGATGACGGACGGGTTCGTCTGTGGAAGTCCACTTACAACAAGGAGTTTCAGTGTGTGGGTATTGTTTCTGCCGAGCAGAAGCATGATGCTATTGAGGATTAGCTAGGGTATAGGTAAGCATTGTATTTTTGAGTCACGGGCTTAACGAGGATATTTGTGATGGCAGAGAAGTGAATACCGTATGAGTATCTCGTCTTCCAACGATACTGTGGCACACTCGTATCAGTTACACACTACCGGGGTTCGTTGATAGACCAATGGATGTGATTGCTTGTACTTGGTACACTCTATACTTTCGCCTGTCTAAGCTACACTGCTTTTCATGTCATACCATAGGCTGGCCAAAACTGTATATGATGAACTGAAGGCTTCACGGCATTCCTTGAGGTGCAGAGCCACCCATTTGGCCGGCATCTTACGACACAAATCTTTCATCACAATACGACGTTTCTTGCAGTTGCCATATTATGACAAACGCAACCGTCTGACAGACACTGACAGCGCCTAAACTGTCTTAGGGTACCTGCTACTGAGTGATATTTTGTACTGATTTTTTGGAAAGACCCAAGCGTCTGAAACGGTGACACTGATATTCCCTCCTCTACGCTATTCGGGCCGAAATGAGTAGCTACGAGTAGTCTTGCTTGGGTCTTAGAGTTGGTGATAAGGTGTGTCTGGAACCTTGATAGACGATGAGGATCTGAACGTGAAGCGTAGAATATTTGCAGTAGAGGACTGGTTGGTTTAAGACAGGCGGAAGATTGCGGAATTATCTTGTGAGCGGAATAAGGGAGTCGTTGGGTCGTTCTTGACACCGTACAAGAGGAAGAATCGGGTTGAAAGGGATCTCTATACGGACCAGAGGGAGTCACAGCATGTGCCTAGCTACGATACTTACAAGCGTTCCAGAAGATGAGAAACTCGTTCAGTGAGGTAAAGTCAGTCTTGACATTTAGTTCCGTCAACTCCAACAGCTGCCAGAGTTCATTAGGCAACTCCTACAGTGACAGTAATGTACAGTACGTGCAGGTACAGCAAGCAGTCTGCTGTGCCTGTGCCTGTGCCTGATTCTTGCGAACCAACTGCCTTTTGATTAAACATCAGAGACATGGAGTAATGTATCGCGCACACTGGTCTGAACAGTGTCTTGCAAAGTTACTGTACAACCTGCTACCGTATAATTCACGCACCTTGAGTTTGTCCAAGATGGTGGTAGTACAGGCTATCTTAGAGTAGGTACTGGTACGATAATCCGTGTGTTGCAAACACCCTGTACAACTATTGAACCAGCAACAACCTATTTTACCCGTCTACCAACATTCGACTTGTCCTCACAGTTGGATCCACATCCCCACTACTCGTATGTACTCGTACTACGTCTACCCCACGAAGATCAGCAAGTATACGAGTGATCGACAGTGCGGGGAAGTGGAGGCTGTAGGGCAAACTTTACGGGCTCTACGGGCTCTACTCTACCCGTAGAGAGACGCACCTCCGGCTGCCCTACTTGTACGGACGGACCTCCATCTCTTTTTTATATTTCAAAGACTAACCTTGAGCTCCGACGGTTGTGACGGTTGTGACGGTTCTGACTCTCAGTCGATAGCTATGGGTAGGACGAGGGGAGGGGTAGTGAGACAAGCGGCGGGTGGTACGAGAGGTGCGACGTGCGACGGCGACTGGCGACTGGCGACTGGCGACTGGCGACTGGCTTTGTGGCAACAACGAGTATCACACTCACACTACGTGGTTAGATCGTAGAATTAGGCTTGGATCGGATTTGGGCCAGCTGACTGACTCTATGGAAGCAAGCCCCCCTCTCTAGACCGGCAGCAGTGGGCGGGTTGTAGTTGTAATACGGCCCAGGCGATAGACGGCCATAGATGTTTGATTTATTTGTCCACGGTATAGTCCGTTTTGTCGCTATAAGTCCGCTTCTCGCTATAAGTCCGTTTCTTCCGCCTCTTCGCTAATCGTTTATTATACACTGACCGTCTGGCAGGCGCATGTCTCCACCCTTGTGCAGTGGGCTTAGCTACAGTAGGACGTCAGGTACGGCAGGGAAGGTGGAGTCCGATTGATGGGTGGAAGTTCGAGTTCAGAGGGCAGAATTTCAGAGTACCGGTTCGAGTCCAGAATACCGGTTCGAGTTCAGAATAGCAGAACCACATCTACTGTACCGTGTATCGTACACTGCCGTCCCGCTATTCATTCTCCAACCCAATTGGTCAAGTCAACAGAGCAATACTGTGGCTACAAGTATAAGTGCTTTCCTCGCACTCGTGCTTTACTCGTACCCTGGTTCGTCTAATACTCTTCGTCTGATCTACACCAAAGCTCCACGGGAGATGCTCGACGCTCGATGACGATCAGCTTGAGATTCAGACTGGCCAACCCCGCACCCCGAGAGTTGAATTTACGATATCGATGGGCGCTTTTCTGCACGGGTAAAGTTTGGCTAGCACCGCTAAAAGCTGTCAATGACGATAGGAGGGGAAGCGAAAAAACGGGGCTAACGGTCTGTAGTGTGACCCGAGTTCTGCGCAGTTCCGTGAGGCTGACGCGCTATATTAGTCAGGGTCTTTGGTGCGATGGATAGATGGTACAGGTGGGTGGGTAGTTACGAGTGGTAGTACCGGGTCTGGCAACAACCACTCTTCCACCAGCCTTTGTCTCGAATAAGACATTTTGGGACGCAAATACAAAGGGAAATGAGACAAGGTTGTCGTCTACGCCAAAGGCTAATCCCAGCCACCCCATGTTCGTCTATGCGGCATTTCCCAGGGGTGTGTGGGCCAGTATCCAACTGTGAAAGGGGACCTTTTTTGGGGGTGTATGCAAGTAAACTGATGACTGTAGACGACTGCAAAAACCCGGCAAAAACCACCACACCACCGCTTCTTTCGTATCCGTATTCCACGGATCGGACTATCCAAATGCCGATCGTTTATTTTGCCGTTCAACCCTCTCGCCGCCGCCCCAAGTGCAGCTAATACGCGGGTCTAACATTCCTCTCTCCGCTATGTTATCCAAAGTCAAAGATCGACATGAAAGTTGCCTTTTACGTTTGACCATTTGAGGGTGAGATGGAAGTGCTAAGCAGAGGTTAGTGTGTTGTAGGGGAGGTGAAGGGGTGGTAATCGGGTGGTAATCGGGTCGAAATCGGCAGTTTTTTGCAATTCTTGCATCCCCTAATCGATCAGCCCTTTCCTTCGACCCATAAACCCCCCCCTCTATCCAACCACCCCCACTATACTCGCCTGTTCACCCCGCGATAATAACCTTTGGACAAACTGAAACGCTAAATTGCTATCTGAAAGAGAAGCACGCGTAAAACCAAAAGTGAGCCTCTGACCCTCTTGTTTCCCTTATTGTTACCGCTGTCAAACCGAACCAGGGCCCTGGCTAAATAAGTATGGCACCTTCCCCGGATCAGGTGGTCCCTTCCCTCGACCCTTTCAACGACGACGACTCCTACGGTGGAATGTCGCCGGCCTCCAAAACCATGACCACGCCGATGCGAAACAAGGCGGACATTCTCAACTCGTTCAACCCGTTTTCGGGCTCGCTGTCGCGCAAGAAAAAGACCCGCCGCATCAGCAAAAACAGTATCCGGCACCTCGACAGCCCGCACCTCGACAGCGAAGAGACCCTGGGCTCTCCGGTCTGGGACAACTCCTGGGACGTGCCCTCTCTGCAACCCCATTCGCTGGGCTCTCCGTCTCGCCACGAGCACGACATTGGGCCGCTCGCCCAGCCCTCCGCAGATACCAGCTTTTCGTCGGATCAGAATTTCAGCGCCATGCCCAAGTTTGCCATCACGCGGAAACCCGTGGCAGCAACAACTGCCGAAGAGGAGAGCCGACCTACGTCCCTGGCAGACTCCAGATACGAGGAGTTTTCGTTCACGGAGGAAAACGAGCACCAGAACAGCAGCCCGAATCTTCACGGGGAGTATGGTAGCGGAAACTACGTGGCAGACTCTCACCAGCCTCAGCAACCTCAGAGCAGCCTGGCAACCACCTGGGAAGACGAACAGACCAACCACTACGAAGACGAGCGCGAAATCGACCCGTCGCAGAAAATCAGCCACTCGCTGGGCCACGCCGAGCAACACAGACCCATGGCCAACCTTCGAACCAGCCATCTGGGCAGTCTAGACGCCCGCATGGAGACTCACTGGGAAACCCCCGGCGAAGATCGAGACAGCGCCCATCTCGAGCCTCCCCAGATGCCCGCTGACGCCATGGTCAACTCGCGAGGCGGCTCGTCGTACTACGCAGACAGCCCCCATCTGGAGTCTCCCAACATGGGTCCGCTGCATTTGGACATTCCGTACTTGGACGACGAAACCAACCACAAGCCTGCTGAGGAGCAGCATTTGGACGACGACGACGAGAACAAAATGTCGACTTCCTCGGACCACACGGCGAGTCCCGGGCCGTCGGCTGCGTCGTCGGCAGGCACAGCCACGGCGGCGGCCCATTCGCGCCAAATCTCCAAAAACTCGGACATTCTCAACTACTACCTGGACGACGAGCTGCAGGTGGCCGAGGAGGAGGACGCTGAGGAGCGAGAAGCGGCCATGCTGGCTGCCGAGGAGGACGCGGCCCGGCTCAAGGAGGCCCGCAAGTCACGTGGCAACATTTTCGAAAAGCTGCTCGACTTTAGCTCGCTGAATGGTAGGTCTACTATGGGCTTTTCTTCTACGCAGCCACAGAGTACTTCCTCCGGCCCCTCCGTGCCTGAAACCTCGACTCTACACGTATCCAACCCTGGAGACCCCAAATCGGACGCTTCTGGAGAAAACGCGTTCGAATGCACTCCAGTCACCTACCTGAGTCCGGGACCCGAATCACCCTCAGACTCTCCAGCTGACTCCCCCAACAAGAAGAGATTCAACATTCCGTCGCCGCTGAAAATGGACGGCAAGCCCAACGCCCGAACGTCTCTGGCCACCGCATTCATGCCCCTGACGCCCTCGTCCATCGCTCCCTCCATTCCCTGGCGATCTTCGTCTCTGCCCACTCCCCTGGAACCTCTGCCCGAAGCCATGATTCTGAGTCCGCCTCGACACGCGTCTTCGTCCAACGACGCGTCTCCTCGAGCCCATTCTGTGTCCGGAGCTTCAGCTACGGCTTCAGGAGCAACCACCCCCGGTCAGTACACGATTTCGCCGCCTCTGGCGATCGACAACGAGGTGGCATCTTTCCAGATCCCCACAGAGATCAACTACTTCACCACCCCCAAGGTGAACTTCACGTCGCCGGCCATGAGCGATCTGGACGCCGAGATCCGCTACTACCTAGCCACGCGTCCTGCCTCGTCGGCCCGAAGACTGCCACCCAAGAAACCGGTCCATTCGGCGTCTTCTCCTTCGTCTGACAGCAACCAGTCGACGCCCAAGGCCTCTTCCGGAGCAGCTACACCTCGGCCTGCATTCGCCCCCCCCGCCATGTTCCAGACGGAGGCCCACGACTTCCAGCACGACAACCAGCTGCACCCGCAGCTGACGCAGATCCGCAACCTGGCCCAGACCCAGCAGGTCCACGCCATGCACCAGCTGCTGCCCCAGTACCAGGGCATGGGCCAGGTTCCCAGTCAGGCTTCGTTGCAGTATGCCCTTCAGCAGCATAACGTCGCCCAGCAACAGGCTCAGCATCCTGGAGTTTCTCAGACGCCTTCCGTGTCTCACACACCTTCCGTGTCTCAAACCCCCGCCATTCCCCAGACTCCTAAGCACATGTCGATTTTGGAACAAATGGCGGCGCAGCAACAGGCGGCGCGAATGACGCCCATGACCCAGAGCAACTTCTACGTGAGCCCGATCCAGCCGCTGTCTCCTGTTCAGCGACACATGGCGCAGACTCCGCAGATGTCGCTGCTGGAGCAACTGCAGGCTGCCGGACGACAGACGCCGCAGGTCGTGCAGCAGCAGCACTACTCGCCGGTGCTCTCGCCAGTGCAGCAACACACGCCCGTGGGCAGCATGACGCCCGTCCAGGGCCAGTACACGCCGCAGCAGGTGGCGCAGTACCAGCTCATGGAGCAGCTCAACCAGCTGCAGGCCCAGCAGAACGCCCAGCAGCACCACTCGCAGCACTACCAGGTGTCGCAGGCCCAGGCCCAGGCCATGGCGCAGCAGCAGGCTCTCGCCCAACACCAGGCGGCGGCCGTGCAGTACCAGCAGATGGCGGCTCTCGAGCAGCAGCTAGTGGCACAGCAGCAGGCGCAGATGCAGGCGCAGGCTCAGGCACAGGCTCAGGCACAGGCTCAGGCTCAAGCCCAGGCGCAGGCGCAGTACCTGGCTCAGCAGCAGGCGCAACAGCAGGCTCAGCAGCAACTGGCGGCCCAGCAACAGGCCCAGCAACAGGCCCTCCTGCAGCAGCACCAGAACCAGCAGCTGTCGCAGTTGCAGCAGCTGTCGCAACTGGAACAGCTGCACATGCAGCAGCAGGAGCAGATGGCCAAGATGGCCGCCTCGCAACTCACGCCGACGTCCATGTCGCCGTCGCAAATGTCCGTGGCGTCGTTCCCGGACCTGGGAGTGCCCCACCCAGCCATGTCGCGCAAGGCGTCGGAGTCGTCGCTCATTTCGGCGTCGTCGTCGGCCGAAAACAGCTCGCTCAACGATCTCTTCAACCAGATCACCCAGCAGGCGTCCAACACGTCGTACTCCACGGCCCAACAGAGTCTGCTGGGCCACCGGTCGACCCACTCGGGCGTCTCGCATTCCGGCGCCTCGGGCATCTTCCACCCGCGCCAGGCCAAGGGACGAAGCCCCGTGGAAAAGACGGGCTTTCCCATCGGACACTCTCCCACGACCTCGGTCAACTCAGCTAATAATTCTTTCTAGCACTATTTAACTTATTCATGTATTATACAATGTGTGTAGGCAGTCAGGTAACATACTGTAGACTCAAGGACGTCGTTGCTCCTCTCAATCAATAGGCCTGACGAACAACGAAACTGTTCAACAAATCTCAAGTATCTGAGCCTTGATGATTAACTAGAGTTCAAGTACGTTGCTTCTCTCACTCAATAAGCTTGACGAACAAAGAAATTGTCCAACAAAGCTTAAGTATGCCCGGCACATACTCTTAACCTGTGACCTTTGCGTGCCTCTTACTGTGTAATTGCCCAGAACGGGATCTGGTGTTTGTGCGACCTCAGACCTGCCTTTGTGTTGCCCTCGATCGCTCTGTGTGCCCCAAACCGCTCTGTGTAATTAGCTCTCGACACAAACGCAGACCGTTCCGTGTAAACCCCAGACCGTGCACCCTCCCCATGCCACCCCTTCCCTTCCTCAGACACCCACACTAGCGACGAATTGGAGACAGAACATGATTGCGTCCGCTGCGATGCTTTGTGTGTGTGTCTTTGGATGGAAAGTGGTGTGCAGAAAGAAGAGTTGTTTAAGGTGGTGCAAACAATATAAGGTAGAGTGGCCACCAACACAACACTGGTTGCGATAGCTAGTAGATTGATGACGGCCACTAAAACCCCAGAATACCATCTCATTGCTCTTCAATGTTTACATAATCAATCCAACGTTTACATAATCAATCCTTCCTTGGTAACATAACCAATCCTTCCTTGGTGACATCTCGTGCAACCGTGCCACACTCGTTACTCGCTTACATAACCAGTAAGAACCATGACTATGCCTTTACTTGTAGCTAGAGTAGTTTCACTATCACCATTCAACTCATCTGTTCGAACAGTACGATAAAATTGTCCCTAGCAATGGTAAGACATTTTCTTTTGTTTTGATCTTGATTGGTGAAGTATTCAGGGCCCCAGGTGTACGTTTCCATCCCCACAACTGGGTTCTTCGCCTATCCCACGATTCTATAATAGAAGAGACAAGTACAAATCTTCCATTGATTGGTTTTGATCTGTACTCGACCTGATCTGATGTTTCAACATGAACATTCTGAACACGAAAAGCCGTATCCCCCTCATTGAATAGTATTAGTATCAGTATCAATACATACAGTACAAGTACTTGTATCACCCTCAATATCACTATCACTATCAAAGCCAATACCAATGCCAATACCAATACCAACATCAACATCAACATCAACATCAACATCAACATCAGTGTCAGTATCAATACCACCATCTAAAAGTCGGTACCAAGCGTCAGCTAATTTCTTATAGTACCGGTACCACTATAACCAAACAAATCAGCATCAGTATCACTCTCAATATCAGTATCACTATCTCTATCTATATCAGGATTTGTGTCAGTAACAGCATCAGTAGCAGTAGCAGTAACGGTACAGTAGCAGAGTCACTATCAAGTTCAGTAACAGCATCAGTATGAGTATCAGTATGAGTATCAGTATGAGTATCAGTATGAGTATCAACGACAAGAATCAACATGCCTAGGAGATACCCGATCTTAATCCGCTAAAATCCAACCAGCCCAGAATTGTCCAAATATTCGTTTCCCGTTTTCGCCGTCTTGAAACCTCCAAAACGAGGTATACGTCTTTGCACTGAAACTGACTGTACCAAATCGATTCCTCTCAACACAAATGTTCAAAGCAGTTTTTACTATCCAAGACTTAGTCAATACCAAACTGACTGGGCTCTGTAAACAACAGTGTCTCATACAGAACATGTGTAAGACTACTATGTACTCGTACATACCTCACAACATGTTCGCTGAAGCCACCACTTGTCTTTAACGTCGACTGCAAACACCTCAGCACAAGCATGACTATATCTCTCCCTCAAATCCGTTCAAGAGCCATTGATGGTGAATGAAAAGGATGAGAACCCTTCCATTTCGTATTTCTTCAACTAACAGGTCAAGTAAATGTACATACTGTACCAGTATACGGTTACTTCTTGTTGCAATTGCTTGAACTACAAGAGTCCCTATTCCATCAGACTAGAGAGAGTCACGTGACCAACAACCAAGAAATACACCAATTCATAAGCCAACAAGTTGCTCCTAACATTTTCAACACCAATCTGGACGTTTTTACTTGTACCGGTAGTTTTACAGCTTTTACTTGAGCACAAAAGAAGAACCCAAAACGAGTTCTGGTTTAGTTGACCAGTTACTTGAGGAATACTGCTCGCAGATGTTTGTCAGCAAAAGCACTATTATCGAGCGGAAAATTCGGTCAAAAAACGTATTTCAAGACGGAGCATCATCTAATAATGTTACAATAGTTTATATAGCCGTTAAAACCACTTACCCACGTTTGTAGCATCCCCTTTGATTATCGTTGTGTGAAATTCAGCATGCATAAACTCTAAAAAAATTCATGCATGGTTCATCTCGAGCCAACATTGAACCCCATATTCACCATAACAACACACAATGAAAATCTTTCTGGCTGCCGAAGACACCGGAGCAATCAAGGAGGTGGTGTTCGATGAGGGAATGGATACCTCGGTCCAGGACGGGCCCCAGCCTCTCATCTCATCGTTTGCTGCTCTCGGCAAACTGAAGCACATTCAAAAGCTGGCGCTCATCTCCACATCGCAGGGCACCAAGTTTGTGGCTGCTGCGCGCAAGAACGGCTCCATCGAATTCTACCCGTACCTTTTGACGGACGAGTCGGCTCCGATTTTCGTCTTTTCGGCGGGCGAGGGAGCCGACAAGGTGCCGTGGATCGGTCTGACTCAGTACGACGACTCGACGCTGATTGCCGGTCTGGAAGACGGCCGGTTGTTCTTTTTGGACGTGTCGGTTGTCACTGTTGAGTCCGACAAGCCCTACGACGCCCCCACAGTCTCCGTCAAGGGCCCCCTGGCGTGTTTTGACGTGAACAAGGAGCTGTATCCGGGCAAGATTGCCGTGGGAGGAAAGGAGCGAGATCTGGAGGTGTTTGGATGGACTCTCAAAAAGGGCAACGAGGTTTCGGTGAAATCTGAGTTCCAGGCTCGAAACGTCAAGGCCACCGAAATCGACATGCGCGTGCCCGTGTGGATTTCGGGCATTCTTTTCCAGGCTGCCGAAACCAAGGGTGCATTCCGAGTCATCACCACCACCAGACACGGACAGATCAGAGTATACGAGACAGCGCATGGGAAACGGCCACGATGGGATTTCAAGGTGACCAAGGACCCGCTGCGAACCCTAGCCCCGGGTCTAGACCCCTCCTACGTCGTTTCGTCAGATTCCCACTCGTCCACCTTCAAGCTCAACTTTGCCGACAACGAGAAGATTGTGCTCAAGAACAAGGACAACAACCAAAACAAGGAGCACAACCGAAAGGCGCCCTGTGTCGTGGAGAAGTTCCCTGGGTCGCTTGGAGCCGTTTTGCATCTTGTTACGACCGAAAACGGACTGCTGGCCACCGTGGGTCTGGACCGGTACCTGCGAATCTTCGATCTGCAAACCACCGAGTGCACCGCCAAGATGTTTGTTGGCACCCAGGTCTCGTCTCTGCTGTTTGTCGACTCGGAGCGAAAGACCGCGCAGGAGAAACATGTGGAGGAGACCGCCGAGAAGGAGGACGACGATCTGTGGAACCATCTGGACAAGGTGGAAAAGAAGAGCAAAAAGCGAAAGGTGGTGGAGGCTGATGAGGGCAACAAGAAGCAAAAGTCCAAGTAGATGTAATTAATGTATTATAAGTGGGGTGGACGGCTATGATAAACCTCTTGTCTTTACTAGTAATCAAACAGCTGTACAGATCAGCAAAATCACTGTTCAATATATTTCTACTGAGAACCCGCCTGCAGGTATCCTCACAAAGGCCCATGATCATGGGTATCATATACAGAAACAATGGAAAGATATTTATATGACAAAAAATTGATCCTTGGGCTGAATTGGTCGATTGGCCAAGTGATGGCTTTGATCAGGTATATATATGGTGGCAATTGTATCATTGTTAATCAGAGCAACTGCACTGGGGACATACAGTACGAATGGTTTGTAGATACGGGACTATTAGAGCCCACATTTGAAGCGATCTCAAAATGCACAAGTACTTGTACAGGGGCGCGGGTATACCGTTCAGTCAGTTGAATGAATTGGCCATAGTGGAAAAACGTGCATCGTATAGAAAATTGTACTGCTTGAATCATCAGAAGACGCTGGATCGAATCGTATATCTTTTGGTAGGGTTATAGTACAGTAGTATCAAACCCTTCCAAACTCCTCAGACGATACCTTCGACTGTTTGAGCAGCCCAGAGACTGGAGCATAAGAAAATGAATGTTTTACACAGCCCAATTGGTTTGTTCCAAAAGAGCTGGTTCAAATTGGGTCGCTTTATCTCGAGTTGGGGGAGTGTGCCTAAA
Source organism: Yarrowia divulgata (assembly GCA_900519045.1). Lineage (NCBI taxonomy): Eukaryota > Fungi > Ascomycota > Dipodascomycetes > Dipodascales > Yarrowia > Yarrowia divulgata. Next base: position 2,010,362 of record ULGQ01000005.1, read on the forward strand.
GGTGCGAAAACACTACAGTAGGGAACGTTTTCAGGGTAAAGCAAGAATGATGAAGACGGGCTTGTATGACTTACAGATCAATTACAGGGAGGCTCCTCTATCAGAGAGATTCACCAGGAGAGTTTCCGAAGATTCAAATGAGCGAGAGTCGGAGTGGTGGTGGAGTATAACTGTCTTCTGGAGATCATAATGCTGTAGCCGAAGTTGTCTTACTACTTGTCATACTAGGAAGTACAAGTAAGTACACACTGGTGGTTGGTACTGTACATGTAACCTGGTAATATCTACAGTACTGGCTCTTTTCTTGCAAACATCAAGTAAAGCATAGTACACCTCGACAAACAACCAGAAACACTCTACAGATGAATTTGCCCCTTGGAGACCGTCTACATCAGCTTAGCTAATTTGTCGCTCGTTCTTCATATCACGAATCAACAAGGCTTTTGTGTAGTATCAGGTGATACAAAGACATCTGTGAAGGTCTCTCCAATAGTTTCTGGCCTCGTTGAACGACGGGACCATGTATGAAAAAGAAGCAGCATGTTTGTACGTATTCTGGAGACAGCTGTTCTTGATACAAGTACTCCATAAATGTACATCATCTGACCTACTTCAACTATAGTATTGAAAGACGACCCTTTTGTACTGAAAGGTGGTCTTGGGGAGTGTTCAGTTATTCTTCCACTTCTTTGTTCTGAAGTAATTGGTCAGCAATTCTGTTAATGCTTTTCCACGGTTAAGACGAAAACGAAATAGGCGTCAAGATCAACAGACGATAGAGAAGAGATCGATGAAGATGATAGTCAATGAGGTGAATCAGTGACTGTTGGTTTTCCGTGCTGAACGTTCAAGTCTTCTGGAACGAATAACAAAAGTCATAGTGATCACTATGAACGGCTTGATGCTGCTTTACTCAACTACTGACGTCATTTGCGGACTCTTCGATTTCTGTCAAAGAGCTTTCAACAACTCACCCGAATGGAACATAACGAAGACATCCGTCCTGTGGAGCAAAACACACAACACACTTACCTCAGTCTGTGCAAGGGTATTCTTCGATTTGATATGAATTATGACGATTTATTGTCTACAAATACACTTGAATTGTCTGCAATACCAAAGTATTAAATTGGTTATCAAAAAAGCCAGGAAAATACCTCCATAAATGGAGTATAAGAAACAGCGCACAAGTACCTCCAACTACTCGTTGAATTGATAGGTGCTTTTTTTTTTTTTTTTTTTTTTTTTT